>CM042011.1:39963853-40146353 GCA_023525715.1 Cichorium intybus | reverse complement strand
GCTTATTACATCCATTGTTTTGTTCATCAGCACTACCACTTGTCACAATTGCTAAAAAGAATAATGAGTGTGCTTGGATATTTGATATACTTGCAACCTTATTAAATGTTGTTGGAGTTTTTTGTAAGATGAGAGAAATGATTTGAGAAATTCAAACAAAAAAATAGCTCAAGCATTAGAAATGAGTGAAATCACAAAAACTTGGTTTAAAGAGACTCAGCATAACCCATCAGGAATCTCACTATAAAATTATTCTAAATGTCATTAACTTGTTTCCTACAATTGTTGAAGTACTTGTGATTATAAAAAAAGGTTCAAATTTGAATTTCTTCAATACTTGAATACACTAACAATTTGTGTCTTGCTTTGCAACAAAAAGAACAAGACATTAACCTAACAATTTGTGCCTTGCTTTGCAACAAAAAGAACAAGACATTGTTAATGCTATGAGACTTGTTTCTAAGGAGCTTTGCAAAAGATGAGAGACTATGGATGGTATAACCACATGATTGTGCAATAAAAATAGAATTGACATATTCATCATATTCAGGTTGAAGTATTTACCTACTACGTCAAGTAATACGATCTGAAGTCTGAACATAACAAAACATAAACTAAGCATCACCTGACCAATTAGATGATGTGCAAAATATTACCTAAATCTCGCAATCCCATGTCAACTAAGTTGCCTTAGTGGGGACTTCATCCTCCATCCAAAAATAAATAACAAACAAATGACAAAGAAACAAAAAATAAAAAATAAAAAGACCAACGTCCAAATCAAGAAAAAACCCATATAGACCCAGACCAATCCATTTTCATGATGTCACAGCATTTAAAAAAACCAGTTCCGTTTCGGTGCGACTTTACACCAATTTAACCCATGTGAAACATTTTACTTTTAGATAAGTTTTTCTTTTTTACTTATTTTTTACCCATTAGAGATACAATGTAACCCGTAAGACAACAAAACTTAAAAGCAAAAAAAAAAAAAAAAAAAAACTACAAAATTATAAGTCTAAAACATTATGGCAATTGGTCAATAAGCTCACGGAACAAATCATACCAGAATCGCAAGACCTTCCTTCTTTGGTGTTGCTGGCACTTGACGGTTTCCAGGGAAAGCCGTGCGTGAAACATCAACAAGAGCCTTGAAACTATACGGTTCATGCATTGACAACTCGGACAAAACCTTTCGGTTAATTTGAATGTTCTCTTTCACTAATCCGTGCATGAAGTTACCATAATTCACCTGTGCCCCAAATAGTAGAAAAAAAATCAAGTCATTCGATAATTTGTATCAAAACTTTGAAAGTCGTGGGAAAAATGGAAGAAAAAATAAATAAGGAAAAGTGCTTTGTGCTTAAATGTGGAGTTTTTAAAATACATTGATGGAGTGGGAAGTAAGTAGAGTGAGATGTGATAATAAACAAATAAATGAAAGTAGGTTGCTATTTCTTGCATAAAGAAGTGTAAAGAAAGAGAGGTGCGTACACCGTGGACGCGAGTGCCAGCATTAATGCGTTCAATCCAAAGGGAACGCATGTCACGTTTTTTGTTGCGGCGGTCTCTATAAGAATACTGAAGTGCCTTTTCTACCCTCTCTCTAGCTATCCGGATGCAATTTTTTGCCCTTCCACGGAAACCTTTGGCTAGTTTGAATACCTCTTTCTTGTTCATGTTTCTAAAAGATTAATGGTATTGGTAAATAGGTCATTTTACATTTGCATCAAATATGGTTATTTAGAGTTCAAATAACAATTGTTCAGATTTGATTGCAAATTTGTTAAGTTAACTATATAACAAATATAAAAAACATATCAATGAAAGTACGCTGCTATTCCTTGATTTTCTCAAATGTTTTTCAAGCATTATAAGATAACGGCCTTAATTTAACACACAACGCATAAATAGTTGTCACTTGCAAGAAAGTTGATACATATTCATACAGAACATATGATAATCCATAAAGCTGTATCACTTGACCCATCATTATATATTTTCTTACACATTAGATATAAAAAGTAGAAGCGATTTCCTATTTGCAGATTATCAGCTAATAACCCACATATTCACAAAGACTCACATTTCACGAATCAACACAGACGTTATTTCCCAGATTTCTATCACGAATTTGTCAAAATTAACAAAATAAAACTTACCCAATCCACCAAACTAGCAGCTGCAACCGGTGGACACCTAGCCGATTGGACAAAGATCTCACCTGAAAGAGAAACCCTATTTTAATACTCGTAAACAATCAAACAAACTTCAACTAAAATTGAAAACCCTAAACGAGTATATGTTTTGCGATTTACGAACAAGAGATCAGAGGCGTAGTTGAGAGTTCCGTAGAGCGGGAGAAAAGTAGAGATTGGTTCGATTAGAGGCTCACTCGCGGCTGTCGCGAAGTGTAGAAGAGAATGCTTAAGGTCGGCAAGCAAACGCGCAGCGTATAGAGTGGAGACTGTAGACTGTAGAGACACGAATTTGGGTAATTGCCGAATTGGATATATCTGGGCTTTGGCCTTATTGGCTAATTGCCTTTTAGTTTTTGGGTTGGGTGTAAATTATTGGGTTAATGTTACAACTTACAAAAGTCTTAAAATTTAAAGTTTTCAATTTATCTAAACTTTTATTTTTGTTATTATTTTGTTATAATTTTTTACAAAATGTTTTATTTTTCATCTTTTAAAAGGTAAAATAGGTTATTGATGACGTGTCGGTAATGATAACGTGGTATGATGACTGGATAGACGGCTTATATTAATCTATGCATACTAATAAACAAACCACTTTAGTGCCACGTGTCATCTTTTTAAGGCTTTTATTCCACATGGCATTCTAAGGTTAATTCAATCTAAATTCAAAATAAAACCAAATACTAAAATACAAGAATATTATCTTTAAATTTTATTTTTAAAATATATATCTTTAATCATCTATTATTAGTTTGTTAGCTTTATTTGTTTTTTATTATATTAAAAATTTGACCCAAATATCACATTAAGAGAGTTATTCTAATTTCGGATTCATCAAGCATTATGTTTGCTCACAACAGTTTTTCTAAATGTAGTTCACAATTATTATTTCTTTTTATTTCTTTTATTGGAATCGACAAATGGTAGGAGATTAAATAATTTATAGATCTATAGTTAAAGTTATTTTTTTTAGAAATGCCATGATAATTGAAAATCGAATCATAAAACTAATTTAACCAAAGGGTAATCCTGATAAATTTAAAAAAATCACTAAAATACATATCTTATCCTTTGTAAATTTAAATAAATTCATCTAAATTCAAAAATACATATCCTATCTTTTGTAAATTTAAATAGAATTCATTTAAATTCAAAAAATCTCTAAAATATAGGTGGATTGATTATTTCTATTAATTTTTTTAATCAAACCGTGTAACACACGGGTTTTAAACTAGTAATACTATAAAAGTGCAAGAATTTAATGTCTAATTTCTAATTTGACATAACTTTTATTTTTTCTATAAAAACCATTATATTTTTGATTTTTTTCCATAAAATTCATTATTTTTTCGAAAACTTTTCATAAAGGCTATTATTTTTTGAAAACTTTTCATAAAACCTTTATTTTTTCGAAAACTTTTCATATATTTCTTACCTAATTTTTTTGTATAATACACATATATAGAACAAAAAACCATTATTTTTTCAAAAACTCGGTTGTTTCTATCCTCGAATCATTGGTTGGAATCTCTTTTAAAGCTCTTTATTCATTTTTTTCAGAACATGTTGATCATACATATTAATATGTTATATAGATGACGTTTGTTAGCATTATAAATACACTAAAAACTACATATTTATATGTATATATGCGTATTATACAAAAAAAAAAATATGTAAGCAATGTATAAAAAGTTTTCGAAAAAATAATGGTTTTTATGAAAATTATTATTTTTTCCAAAACTTTTCACAAAGGCCTTTATTTTTTCGGAAACTTTTCATAAAAGCTATTATTTTTTTGTTCTAGAAAAGTCATTATGTTTTCGAAAACTTCTCATAAAAACCATTAATTTTTCAAAAACTTATCATAGATTGCTTACATATTTTTATAATACACATATATACATATAAATATGTAGTTTTTCGTGTATTTATAATCCTAACAAAGAACCATTTGTCCGAGCTTATATTAATAATGCTAACAATGAATCATTGTCTGGTGTGAGATTTGAACACTGAACGTCTACTTGATTGGCAGTAAGACATGCCACCTGATGTATATAACATGTATGATCAGCATGTTCTGAAAAAAAATGAATAAAGAGCTTTAAAAGAGATTCCAACCAAAGATTTCGAGGATAGAGGCAACCGAGTTTTCAAAAAAAGAATGGTTGTTTGCTCTATATATGTGTATTATACGAAAAAAAATTAGGTAACCAATATACGAAAAGTTTTCGAAAAAATAAAGGTTTTATGAAAAGTTTTCAAAAAAAATAATGGCCTTTCTGAAAGGTTTTCGAAAAAATAATGGATTTTACGAAAAAAGTTCAAAAATATAATGGCTTTTATAGAAAAAAAAGTTATGGCAAATTAGAAATTAGACATTAAATTTTTGGACTTTTATAATCTATATCTATATAGCTTATAAAAGAAGCATTTTTTCTATCACCACATTCATTTGAAACCCCCAACCTTTCAACTTCTTTTTTAATTTGATGTTTTTTTCTTTATCACACATTGCTTCACATACATATATGAGCATTTATCTTTCTCTTATATAATACAATGCATTTGCTTCCATTCTCCATCAAACTTGATCTTTCAATTCTATTATTAGTTAGTGATCATTTTATCATAAAACATGCTTTTATCGCAAGTTTTAAAATATTTTTACTATTTAGTTTCAACTTTAAAAAGTATTGAAACTCAAAAATAAAAATTAAAATTACTAAAACTTTTAAAATTTTGACTAGGTTGGAAGTTATAGTATGTCGTTTTTAAAAAGTGACACCGGTGTAAACATTTTTCGATTCACCAATATGTATATACGTAGAGATTTTAAAATTACTTAAAACTTTTAAAAACTTGACTAGGTTGGAAATTTATAGTACGTCGTTTGTAAAAAGTGACACCGGTCTAAACAATTTTCAATTCACCAATATGTATATACGTACAAATTTCCAATTGTTAACGTTTTAACCATCTATTATAAAGGAGATTATTCAAAACAATATGATTTAACATTAATCTTGATCATAATATGACTTTCAAATTCTAATATTAATTAAATATCATCAGGGCCGGCCTTTTACATGTTCACATGGTGCATGTGAACAGGGCCTCCAATGTTAGAGGGCCTCCAAAATATGCATACACATTAGTAGTACTAGGCCCAATTCCAATCTCGTCTTTGACTCTTTGCGACTGGTGCGTGATTGCGTCTTTGACTCTTTGCGACTGCCAAGGGTTTGTTATAGCGGGAAACAAATATTTCCTCTCCAAATTCCAATCTCGTCTCTGATCTCTCCGACTATCCCGTTTCCTCATTCGGTCATTCCTGATTAGCGAATAGCGATACGCCGATAATGAAGCCGAAGATCAAGGAACTGAAGGAAGGCATCGATCTGTTTCCTAATTCCTGCAACGGTAAGAAATTCATCTCTTTAAGTTTAAATCGAGACTGTTCTTTTTAATCTTAAACTCGAAATCACTCAATCAAATTTCTCTCCTCTCATCTTCTCGAGTTCCACTGCTTAATTGCTTAAATCGAGTATCAATTGTCATCCTCTCATCTTCGCTGTTTGGTTGTGTAGATTGTAGAGAAGAGATCGAGTCTCAGTCTCGAGTTCCATCTGCAGATCTGCTCTCGAGTCTCGAGTTCCATCAGGTAATCTATTCTAGTAATTCTACAATGTGGTAATCTATTGAGTTTGTTGACTGATTAGTGATTATTCACTTTTATTCATTTTTATTCAATTCTACAACGTACAATCTATTGAATGTACAATCTGTTTAAGTTTAGGGTGTGTTTATTTCATTATTTGTTGACTGATTATTCACTTTTACAGGAAAAGGAAACAAAGTAAACCACCAAAGAAAACAAAAGGGTCAAAAGGATTGAAGGAACACTACAAATCAGGTGTTTTCATTCTTTTTCTACACTTTAGTATGCCTCCTAGAATAAGAAAACATGAATCTGGATATGCAAAACGAAAAAAAAAACAAAGAATAGAAGAATCTACTAAAGCTCAAACAGGATCTATGCATAAGTTTCTAATAAAACAAACATCTAACAATCTGGAAAATGAGAATGAAATTGTTAATGATGATAATTTGTGTTCAAATGATGATGATAATATGTGCTCAAATGCTAATGTTGATTTTGATGATGCAAATGTTGATTTTGATGATGCTAATATTAATGATGCTAGTGTTGATGATGCTAATGTTGATGATGTTAACTTTAATTTAAATGATGATAATGTTGATGATGCTAACACTTTCCATACATTTGATATATTTGATCCAAGAAATTGGGATAGACTTGACTCTAACATGGTAAATATTTTAGCACTAAAAGGTCCCAAGAGAGATTTAACCATTCAAAAAGGTCCTAAAGATAGATATTTAAGAAGATTTTCTGCAAAATATTATTCTAAAGGATTGCCAAATGGAGAAAAACATGATAGAGATTGGCTTGTTTACTCTAAAGAACTTGATAAAATATTTTGTTTTTGTTGTAAAATTTTTAAACAAGGTTGTGGTAAAAATCAACTAGCAAATGAGGGTTTTGGGGATTGGATACATCTTAGCACTAAAGTTAAAGAGCATGAAATTAGTATAGAACATGCTAAAAACGTTCGTAATTGGTATGATTTGCGTCTAAGATTACAAAATAATAAAACTATTGACAATGCATTTCAAAAACAATTAGATAAAGAAAAAGAGCATTGGAGAAAAGTTTTGTTAAGAATTATATGTGTTGTGAAATTCCTTGCTAAATATAACCTTGCTTTTCGTGGTACTAATGAAAAATTATATGAAAACAACAATGGGAATTTTTTAGGTTTAATTGAAATGTTGGCTGAGTTTGACATGGTTACTCATGAGCATGTTGAACGCATTACAAATGAAATTGGTATTTGTAATCATTATCTTGGGCATAGGATACAAAATGAGTTAATACTTTTGCTTTCTTCTGAAATAAAATCTAAAATTATATTAAAAATTAAGGAAGCGAAATATTTTTCTGTAATACTTGATTGTACTCCCGACATAAGTCACCAAGAACAAATGACCTTAATTTTAAGATATGTGGATGTTTCATCAAGTCGTGTTTGCATAGAAGAAACTTTTTTAGGGTTTTTAGATGTAAATGATACAACCGGTCAAGGACTTTTTGATGTCTTAAATAATGAATTGAATTTGCTTGATCTTGATATTGATAATATTCGAGGACAAGGTTATGACAATGGATCTAATATGAAAGGGAAACATAATGGAGTGCAAAAAAAACTTTTGGATAAAAATTCTAGAGCTTTTTATACTCCTTGTGGTTGCCATAGTTTGAATTTAACTTTGTGTGATATGGCTAATACTTGTGGTAAAGCTAAAGATTTTTTTGGAATTATACAACGCATCTATACAATATTCGCAAACTCTACTAAAAGATGGCAAATTTTAAAGGATAATATTAAAGGTTTAACTCCTAAATCTTTGTCATCTACTCGTTGGGAAAGTCGTGTTGATAGTGTTAAAGCTATAAGATTTCAAATTCTAGACATACAAAAAGCTTTACTTCAAGTAGCTAAAAATGATAATGATCCAAAAATAACAAGTGAAGCTAAATCGTTAGCAAAAAATGAACTTGGTAGCTTTAAGTTTATAATGTCTCTTGTAATTTGGTATGACGTCTTAAATACTATTAATATAGTTAGCAAACAATTGCAATCGAAAGATATGCTTATTGATGTTGCTATGGAAAAAATAAAGGGGTTGATTTCTTTTTTTGATGAATATCGAGAAATTGGTTTTGAAAATGCTTTAGAAATTGCAAAAGAAATTGCAAAAGAAATAAACATTGATCCAATATTTCCCCAAAAACGTGAACCTAAAAGAAAAAAACATTTTGATGAGATTTCAAATGATACATCTTCTAGTGTTCCACAATCTGCACAAGAGTCTTTTAGAATTAAATATTTCTTATTCATTGTTGATCAAGCAAAAACTTCATTAACTACAAGGTTTGAACAATATCAACAATATGAAAAGATTTTTGGTTTTTTGTTTAATTCTGAAAAGTTGTGTTCATTAGATGATGAGAACTTAAAGTCTTGTTGTATGTCTCTTGAAAATTCACTTAAAAAAGGTGAACAATCGGATCTTGATGGAAATGACTTGTATGTTGAGATGAAATTATTGTTACATCTTTTACCCAAGGAAAAAATGAATGCGATTGATATTCTAAATTTTTTAAAACGTGTTGATTGTTTTCCTAACTTATCTATTGCATATAGAATTTTATTGACTATTCCCGTTACTGTTGCATCTGCAGAAAGAAGTTTTTCCAAGTTGAAGCTATTGAAGTCCTACTTGCGATCTACAATGACACAAGAACGACTTAATGGGTTGGCTTTGATGACGATTGAGAGCAAAGTTTTGGATAAACTTGCTTATGAAGACATAATTGAAAAGTTTGTTTCAGCGAATATTAGAAGGATGGCTATTTTCAAGTAGAACCTAGTTTTTTGTATGTTATTTGAATGCAAGTTTGAACTTATTTATAAAAAATATTAGAAATTTTTTGCTTTTATAATTATGTTTATGAAATGTTATGTTTTAGGGCCTCTATTTTCAATTTTGAACAGGGCCTCTGAAATCTCAGGGACGGCCCTGAATATCATATTAACGTACAAACATGTTTTCTCAAAGTGATAAAGGCTTCTATTTATAGGTTTTAGTTTCCAAAAATATTAAAACTCAAAATGAAGATAAATATTGCAAAAAAAACTTTTGAAAACTGGCTAGGTTACAAATTTAAAATATGTCGTAAAAAAGTGACAATGATGTTGCGTTGCACATATATAACCTTTAATTTTCCCTTATATAATACCACTTTTTAAGTTCTCTTATCAATCTTTAGCGTACGATTGTTTTCAAAGTCTATTGTTAATTAGTGTTTTTATCTCAAAGTTTCAACAATTATCCTATTTTATTTTAACTTCAAAAATCATTTAAACTAAAAGATGAATATTTAAAAGAGTTAAAAACTATTAAAAAATCAATTGAGTTGCAAGTTCATAGTAAGTCGTGTGCCACAGTTCAATGTGTGATGACAATGTTTTAAACATTTTATTTTGCTTTCATAAGATTTATACACATGAAACTTCCAAAAAGTAATCGTTTAAAGTTCAAAAAATTTTGTTTATATAAATATTATAATAGATGTCATAGTAGACATCGGTGAGTACCCGTCGAAATTTTAGGAAAATGGTCTTAAAACTAAAACCAAAAGTTCCTGGAATGTTGCAACCGATTCCTAATTTGGTTATAATAAAAAACACAAAAGAACAAAGATATTAGAGAAATGATTTTAGCCACTCTACTTATAGATGTTTTCTTTCCCTTGAAATTTGTATCTTAAGTTATGTGGGATGAGAAATATATTAGTCTCTTTACTTATAGATATTTGATTTCTCTTTATTTGTGTTTTTAAGCGATGTGAGATAAGAAAATGACATAAAATAACACACTATGAAGGAAATTTTGATCCCACATCGTCATGATAAACCAACTCAAGAAGCATTTTTATTCTATAAATAAAGGTCTTCCTCAAATTAAAATAACTATATAGATCATTATATATTTTTTTATTATTGGAAACATTTCCAAAAAGTAAAGTTCAAGGAAATATATAGTTAATTTTTTATTAGTTTTTAATGAAGTTGAGCTTTAAATATTTAGTAAGTCGATCCGAAATGAGCTATGAATTCGTTCATCAAGTTGCACAAAATCGCATACATTGTGTTGAATAATGCAATTTTGAACTTCTATTTATTATGCAATATCGTTGGTAAAAATGACGATTTCTAATTTTCTCAAATGTCATTCAATAAATATACTTCGAGGATTCTAACTATATTTATTTTTTATTATAAATGAAGTCATTCAAATCAATATGGTTCAAGATAAATGATTTATCTTTTACCACATCAATTTGAGGTTTTTTTTCTTTATCTCGCATTGCTTCACATACACATTTGACATTTTATCTTTCTCTTATATAATACAATTAATTTACTTTCATTATTAAGCAAAAAGCATACTATTAATTTAAATTAAATATTTGAAATTAAAATGTGACCAAATATGCAATCTTTAAATTGATTTTAAAATAGATAAAAGTAAAATAAAATTTGAAATTTTACAAAAACTTTATCCAAGCACAAACTGTTGGTAGACTACCAAACTTATTTGGTTTGAGATAACTCTTTATCTTAAGCCATATTAATTTGATTTTTATTTGATACATTGTATTTATTCATTAAAATTGTTAAAATTCGTTGTTTTCCAAATTTATGACACATGTATGTATTATCATATAGTTATAAATAATGAAAATATTTTCTATATAATTTTTTTAATTTGGGATAAAATAACATGTATTTGTTTATATTCTAACTAATTTTTTTTCCTGCGCAACGCATAGGCATTCGTCTAGTATTATTAATATAAGCTGGCGTGACTATCTAGTCATCATGCCACGTCAGCATTACCGCACGTCATCGGTAATCTACCGGTTACCTTTTAAAAGCTGAAAAATTAAACGTTTTGAAAAAAGTTGTGGTAAATTAGTAACAAAAATAAAAGTTGGGTTAAATTAGAAACTGAGCCTTAAATTCTAGGATTTTTGTAGCATTAACCCTAAATTTTTTATTATGAAAAACCACCGCTTTATTTTTGTTTTCAGAAAACCACTACTATTTATAAAAAATTTCATAAAAACCACCACTATTTATAAAAAAAATTCAGAAAAACCACTTAGAACAAAAAAAAAACTTTTTCAAAAAAAACATCATTTTTATGAATAAATTTTTATCAAAATACTACATAACTTCTGTCCATAAAATAGTGTTTGTTAACCACTAAGGGTAATAATGGTTCGAACTACTTTTACTAAAACTAAAACTGAACTGAAAATTTTGGTTTTTATCTTCGAAAATACTATGATACCAAGACATATTTAATACTTTAATAACATATAAGAAACAAAGTTGAACCGAAAAAAATTGGTTTTTCAAAAATCCAAAAATCAAACCGTTGTTTTTTCAAAACATTTTGGGTTTTTGGTTTCAAATTTTCAGGTATTTGGGTTTTTATTTATTTATTATTTATTTTTTTTACGATTTTGGTGTTTTTTGTACATCATTATCAACCACAAAATCCATTTTTTCAGTTTTTTATGATTATGCTTGAATAACATTTAGATTTGGTTGTTAATAAAGATGTGCAAAAAAACCAAAACTGTAAAAAAACCTGCAAATTTGAAACTGCAAAATCGAACACGTTTTGAAACCAATGGTTTGGCTTTTGAGTTTTAGAAAACTATTTTTTTGGTTCAATTTGGTTTCTTATATATAGTTAAAATATTAAGTATGTCTTGGTCTCGTAGTATTTCCCAAAGTAAAAACAAAAAATTTTCAATTCGGTTTTAGTTTAAGTAAAAAATTGAACTATTATTACCTTTAGTGTTTAACAAACACTATTTTATAGACATAATTTACGTAATATTTTTTTTAAAGAGTATTTCATAAAAGGATGCTTTTTGATTTATTTTGTTATAAGTGGTTTTTCTAAATTTTTTTATAAATAACAGTGATTTTTCTGAAAACAAAAATAAATCAATGGTTTTTCAGAAAAAAAAATTAAAAATAACAATGACTTTTCTAAAAAAAATAAAACAGTGATTTTTCTGATAAATTGTGGAAAATATAATGGGTTTTCCGAAATTTCACCTATGAAATATTATCTTTGTGGGTAATTTTAAATCAAATTCATGAAATATTAGAAGCATGGTGCTATGTACATGAGAATTAATCCAAAAATGGGTAATGCATTGTGATTTTTGAGATCATATAAAATGAAATATGTTTTTATAAATTATAACATCATAAAAGCACAAAAAACGATAACTTTAATCCTATTTTTTCACTAAACTTATTAATCATAAAAGAGATATTATTAAGAATTTTGAATAACATAATTACATATTATTATCTATTGTAATTTGTAAATACTGATTTAAATTAATACAATAACTAAATATAAACATTAACGACATGTAAAATGGTAGACTATTAAGTACTAATACAAAGCTAGCATAGTATATGAAATTTGAATTTATATATATATATATATATATATATATATATATATATATATATATATATATATATATATATATATATATATATATATATATATATATATATATATATATATATATATATATATATATATATATATATATATAGAAGAAGGATCAAATAAGAAGTAAAATTATGGTAAGAAGGTAAGAAGTTTTTTATTTACTTGGTTTTTTGAATAATCACAAAAATGAATCATTAGATAAATAAAAAATAACATGATTCATTAAAAAAGTTTTCAAAAAATAGGGGGTTTATATACATAACTTTAATAATTTGAATAAATATAATTAAATGATAAATACTTTATTAATATGGTTTATATAATTTTGCATCACTTCTTTGTATAATATATTACTTTATTTTTTACAAAATTTAATATATATATAATAATTATTTTTTCTCATTTCCATTTGTTTGCATCTCTTTATTCTCTCATTTCCATTAGATGTTATTTGAAAGTTAAATGTTAATATAAGTGTTTTTTTAAACATAAAAAATTATATAAGGGGTTTTGTATTTTCACCTTTTAAAAACACAAAAAATGATTATTTGTTTTACAAATATAATTAATTTTAGACATACATATTTCTTACTAACTCAAGATGACGTAATGTATGTACTTAAATGTTGCAGAAAAATTGATGATATAAACCCAATATAGGGTGATCTTAAATAAACCCTCTCAATTTGTGTGGGTGTGTGTTGTGTGTGTTGACTTCCACACACACATGTCACATCATGGTGTTTCTTTTTACCAATACCCTAAAATATAATATGATATTTTCTAACAAAGATATTTTCGAAAATATACTATCCATGAGTTGTCAAAAAGAAACTAATCGTTGCCCTAAAACTATTTGCTGAAATGAACTAATCGTTATCGTCGTATTACGTTGGAATCCCAATAAATTTTTTTAACAAACAACATATTGTTATTTTTATCCAAAGCAACATACATTTATAACTAACCTAAAATACCAACATAATTTTACTTTTAACAAAAAACAATAAACAACTACGTATTTTGAATTTCTACCAAAACACCGATGCTTTTACTGTTAACAAAAACTTACAATGTGCTATTATTTTAAATCCAATCAACAATAATATACTTTTATTTTTAATTCAAAATTAAGATGCATTTTACTTTTAACCAAAGATAACTCATCTCAAAACAAAAATTACCACCACGGAAACTATTCATCTAATTAACAAACCATTTGATGCCGCCGCATCTAACGGATACACACCTAGTATGTATGTATGTATGTATGTATGTATGTATGTGTGTGTGTGTGTGTGTGTGTATATATATATATATATATATATATATATATATATATATATATATATAGACAAAACTTCATAAATGGTCCCTGTGGTTTCACAGGATATCAAGTTTCGTCCCTAACTTTCAAAAACCTCAAGAATAGTCCCTGTGGTTTGAAAACTTTATGTAAATGGTCCGTCCGTTAAGTATTGACCGTTAAATACATAACATATAAGGGTAAAATGGTATTTTTCTATAACAGGACCATTTATGAATATCATTTTATAAGTTTTTTTTCTTTTTTCTTTTTAATATATAATCTTAAACATTTTGAATTAAATAACAAAAACCCAACCCACCCTTATTTCTCTCTCACTCTCTCGTCTTCTTCGCCAAGGAGAAATCACCTGAATCGACGGCAACGAAAACAACTTGGACCGACGGCAACCCTCGATGGTTTCATCCTCGTTCTCCATCATGGAAGATAAAATCATCAACTCCAGAAATTCGTCCAATTAATTGTTTCCAAACCATTTATCGATGAACCAAATGAAACCTGATAACGCCTAGTAATATCAAGTATTTTAGGCGTTATTTAGCCGTGTTTTAGTTAATTTATATTTATTAATTGACTAATATCACTTACTTTTGTGCCAAAGTGCTTGGAAATGTTGTTAGTGTAAATGCAGGGGTTTTAGTGCAATTCTGGAGAAGTTACGGAGCAAAACGGACAAGAAAAAGAAGTCTGGACACATTAGCGTCGCTAACTTTTAAAGTTAGTGTCGCTAATGTTCGCAGGAGGGAAAATCTGCAATTCAAAATTCGAACGCGCGCGTGGAAGTTTCTAGATCCAATATTAGCGACGCTTATTTCCACATTAGCGACGCTAATGTAAAAAAATGATAAAATCTACGTTTTTGAGTTTTAAACTCCGAATAGTCGGGATAAGGCAACACGCGCGTCGCGGATTTTGCTTGGCCGCGACGCGGGAACCCTAATTTCGCACCATTATAAATACCGGAGTCCCGTCCGACTTTTCTCTGATCCCGGGATGCGAAGGAGGGATCCGAAGGCACAATTTCGTCAGTTTTTCAGTGGGAATCATTATTTTGGTTAGTAATTTAGTTTTTCTCTCGTTTTATCAACTCGGTATCGAGGTATTCCGCAATCGGGATTTCCATCGATTACCCGATGTTCGTTTAGATTTGTAGTTTTTGATTTCAGTAGTAGATAATTGGTAGTTTAGATCTGATTTGATTGTTTGGATATTGATTTGATGTTTGATTTGGATTTATGAAAGTAATCATTCGGTTTGATGTTATTTTGCATTATTGATGTTTGGATGTGTTTGATTGTACTGGATTGATTGTTTGCTTCTGGATTTTGAACCTAGTTTCTGATTTCAGTAAGGAACTTTAGTCTAGGATTTGATTTGGGTTAGTTTAGTCCATGTTTGATTTGGTTTTGGCACTTGTTTGGTATTTTGCTTTTATTGGGTTTTGGGAAAGTAGAAACAATACCGCTGACTGTAGAGTGACACTATTAGTTGGTAATCTCTCATCTAGTCTAACCACGTAGCTCCTGTGGATCGACCCTGACTCCACTATACTAGTGAATGTTAGGTTATCTCTTATTTTTGACCGCACGACGACCTAGGCGTGTCAAAATTTGGCGCCGTTGCCGGGGCGTTGTGCGCTTAGGATAGACGATCAGTGGTATTTTTTTTCTCTTTTCTTTTGATGTTGATTTTTGTTCTGTGATTCTTGGTATGTGTGCGTCTTCATAATGGGCGATTACATATATCCGGATCAGTACTTTGAGTGTTATGAAAATCCGGCCGACACCTATTACGAGGATGATTGCTACAATGGATCACCCGATGACAATGGATGGCGGACCGAGTTGTCATCTCAGCCTGAGAATTCTGCAACTTGGGCCCAACTTTGGGTACTCATGTATAACAACTACCACGAGCAGAAGGACCAGGCTGAAGCTCTTGAAAAAGTGCAAGCTTCTTTAGATATGTTAGAGGAACATTGGAAATGTTCACCGCCTTCGCCAGAACCGGAGGTAAGTGATTTTTATACCAATGATAATGTGTGTGAACTTGCATCACCTGAATATGTGATGGAAGGGCATACACCTTGGGAAAGTCAAGAGACCATTGAGAGGGTCGAAAATGTTGTTGAGGAAGAGGTCGTAGGTGACAATGCTATCTCTGACTCAACAGCCTTTGATGTTTTTGATGTTTTTTGAAAGTATTAGTAATGTTGATCTGGTGTTGGGTGAATCCATACCATCACCAGAAAATTTGGTTGATGAGGATGTTGTGGAGGGGACTGTAAGTGACAGTACAGATTCCAACCCAACAATTCCTGAAATTTTTGAAGTTGTTGATGTTTTTGGGGAAGGGGGTGTAGATGACAATATTACCCCCGACCCTGTAATTTTTGAAAATTTTAAGTCTTTTGAAAGTAAGGATCTGGTGATGGGTGACTTTGTACCACCACCAGATCAAAGCAGTCGCTCACTCTTGGTCCCGATCCACCTGTTGGACGATGATCAAGAAGATGATGCTGACGAGTTGGTTTTTGAAAATAAGAAACATGATTTTATCGCCACTCATGATCCATTCATGAATGGAAAATTAGATGTGATTAATACCATCGATGAGGATATACGAGAGCATATCAATGTTATGCCCTCCGATCCCATTCTATTGGAAAAGTTTTATTGGCACTGCAGGCAAAAATCGCAACATGCAGACAACACGCAATACGCAAGCAGCAAACGAGGCAAAAAACAATTATTGGGAGCGGCACTGGGCGCGCTCCACGCTAAGCCGGTGATGTTGAAAAGACACCGAAGGAAGGACCGAGCTTGGAGGTTTAAAGCCACTTCTAAGCATTCGCGCGAAATAATCAGAAAACGACAACCGAGCAGCAGCAGAGGAACCGGCAAACCATTTGACCCGGGAAAATTGGAGTACGGGATCGATGAAGGAACGGTGGTAACTGAAATTCAGTGGAGTCAAATGGTGTACGACCCACCGTAGCCACAGAAAGACGGTCCAGCTAAAAGACCGAACAAAGAAGCGCTTTCGGGAGGCAACCTGACATTTCGATAAGTATTTTTTAATTTTTGTTTTTAATTTTTAGTTTTTACTTTGTCAAAATATCACTTGGAAATTTTTTTTCAAAATGTCCTGGCATAACTCGAGTGTGGGGTGGTCGAACGGGTTTTAAAAATACGGAAAAATCGCAAGAAAAATGAAAAATTGCAAAGTTAGCGCCACTAATTTTAATATTAGTGACGCTAACATCTGGTCAAACGTGGTCAACCCTCCTCCACCTTCTCGGCGCTAATGTTGAGTCTCCCCTCCCCATTTTCGCATCTGTTGAGCCGAGCACACCCACACAACCCGAATTTTTTCGATTTTTCGTGAAATTGATCCAACCAATCTGCAATTAAGCCTCCAAGGTATGTATCTCAACCTTCCCTTTCACGGTTTCACGCAAAATCGAGGCCGAATTCGAAGTTTTGAGCCGTTTTTGGGGTTTCGGGTTTCGCACCATTTAACCCCGAATCGGACCATTTCTAAATCGTTTTGCATCAAATTGAGGCTTGGGGTTTCTTAATCGGTCCCTTAGCAACATGTTGGTACAATCAATTGAGCTAAAACAGGTCGCGATTCGAAAAAACGAAAATTAGGGCCGTTTTTGGGATTTTCGGAAATCCGGACCTTCATCCTCAAATTGGTCGATTTCTGGTTCGTTTTTCATGCAATTGACACCTAGGGTTTCTTAATCGCTGCCCTAGCTACCTAGTGATAGGTTCAATTTGACAAAAACAACTCGAATTCAGAAATTTGTGAATTAGGGCTCAAAATTAGGGTTCTTCGGGTTTTTGCCTGATTTGGTGGCTTTGTTGCTTGTTTTTCGTGAAATTGACAGAGGGCTTTTGTTAATGGTTAGTATAGGATGCTATTGGTGTGTTCAATTTGATAAAAACAGGTTGGAATCGAAAATCACGAAATCTAGGGTTCATAATTGGGGTTTTTGACACAAATAAAAAATTAGGGCAATTTTAGCTTGTTTTTCTGAAATTAAAATTAGGGCTTTTGTTAGGCTTTAGTTTAGGAACATATTGGTGTAATCAATTTGAAAAACGGACTAAAATTGAAAAATCGAAAAATCTGGGGCTTTTCGTGCATACTCGCGACGCGGTCATCTTCATCTCGCGCCGCGGACATTCAAACTTGATCGACAGACACCGGATTTCATCGCGTCTACGCGTCGCGGCCTTGACACTTCGGCATCGCGGAGATGAGGAATCAGCAAGGACAACAACTCGCAATGTATAATTTTCTTTGGTGTATTTTGCAATTTTTTGTTAGTATCTGCCAAACTGTGATTGCTGCACCAACTGATGGAGTTGCATAATGCAAGTGTGGGGTCACCGTACCCCTACACTCGTGTTATGCCGGCGTGTTTACTGTTGCGCCCCGACTCCCGGATTTCATCAATACGACGAACAATCAACTCTGCTACAAATTGTCCCGACAATCAAGCAATTCGCCGTTCCAAAAGGGGTAACTCTTTCTCCCTTGTTCTGAAATAATTTTATGTACAACGGGGACGTTGTACGGTTTTAAGTGTGAGGTGTGGACGGTCGAAAGAGTAGTTTTTTGAAATTTTTGCGGAAAATGACCGATTTTCAAAAAATTTTTAGCAACTTTTTCAAAATTTTTAATAGATTGTAATTTCGAAACGAATAGTTTCTGAATGTTGTAGCATTGGTATTTTTCGAGAAATACCATTTAGTTGTGATCATGCTAGTAGTTTAGTCAAATAAGTTGAGTTTTAAGAGTTAGAAGATTGGAGTGTTTTAAGTTTGGAATTTAGGAAGGAATTGTCAATCTGTGGCCTTTGTTGTTCGAGCCGGTAGGTCCGAAAAGGGTGGCCTCGAAAAAGACATTTATGCACCTTGCCACCTAAGATCGTCTGGTCTGGGATGGTATTTCTGAAAGCTCGCTACACGGACAACATCGAAAGTCATGGACAGTTCTTTAATGGCCTTTAGAATCCGAATGAGTACGTACACTTCATTGTGGACAGAAAATTTGTAATCAAGGGTTCTCTAGAAAGTCATGAATTCCAAAGAACATTACCATTATGTTTTCATAAACTATTCCATCTAACTCGGGGGACAATAAACTTTGAAACTAAACACATTCAAAAATTGTTTGAGTCTTAGTTAAAATCTGTTAAAAAAACTCTCTTGCTTGGGGACAAGCAAGGCACAAGTGTGGGGTGTTTGATAACGCCTAGTAATATCAAGTATTTTAGGCGTTATTTAGCCGTGTTTTAGTTAATTTATATTTATTAATTGACTAATATCACTTACTTTTGTGCCAAAGTGCTTGGAAATGTTGTTAGTGTAAATGCAGGGGTTTTAGTGCAATTCTGGAGAAGTTATGGAGCAAAACGGACAACAAAAGAAGTCTGGACACATTAGCGTCGCTAACTTTTAAAGTTAGTGTCGCTAATGTTCGCAGGAGGGAAAATCTGCAATTCAAAATTCGAACGCGCGCGTGGAAGTTTCTAGATCCAATATTAGCGACGCTTATTTCCACATTAGCGACGCTAATGTCAAAAAATGATAAAATCTGCGTTTTTGAGTTTTAAACTCCGAATAGTCGGGATAAGGCAACACGCGCGTCGCGGATTTTTCTTGGCCGCGACGCGGGAACCCTAATTTCGCACCATTATAAATACTGGAGTCCCGTCTGACTTTTCTCTGATCCCGGGACGCGAAGGAGGGATCCGAATGCACAATTTCGTCAGTTTTTCAGTGGGAATCATTATTTTGGTTAGTAATTTAGTTTTTCTCTCGTTTTATCAACTCGGTATCGAGGTATTCCGCAATCGGGATTTCCATCGATTACCCGATGTTCGTTTAGATTTGTAGTTTTTGATTTCAGTAGTAGATAATTGGTAGTTTAGATCTGATTTGATTGTTTGGATATTGATTTGATGTTTGATTTGGATTTATGAAAGTAATCATTCGGTTTGATGTTATTTTGCATTATTGATGTTTGGATGTGTTTGATTGTACTGGATTGATTGTTTGCTTCTGGATTTTGAACCTAGTTTCTGATTTCAGTAAGGAACTTTAGTCTAGGATTTGATTTGGGTTAGTTTAGTCCATGTTTGATTTGGTTTTGGCACTTGTTTGGTATTTTGCTTTTATTGGGTTTTGGGAAAGTAGAAACAATACCGCTGACTGTAGAGTGACACTATTAGTTGGTAATCTCTCATCTAGTCTAACCACGTAGCTCCTGTGGATCGACCCTGACTCCACTATACTAGTGAATGTTAGGTTATCTCTTATTTTTGACCGCATGATGACCTCTGCGTGCACGTCAAAACCCAAATCCAAATTGAAACCCAAATCCATCTGCTGGTAATGGAGTCGGCAGCCTTCCACAACATCGCCTCTATTTCCCTCGATCATCATCATCGGTATGTCAGTTCTGAAATCAACTTCTAATGCATCAACCACCTTCCCCACCGCCAGGGGAGAAAGCTTGTACATAACCGCTGAACAAGAACATGGAGACAGCGCCGACTGAGGTTTGAGAGCCGGAGGGTGGGGTGGGAGTCCACCTACCGCCGTCAGAGCCCTTCCACCCTACAGAACTGCAAGAGTTTTTACTAAGAAATCAGGGTAAGAGCTCTATTTCAGTTATCAAGTTCTCTAATTTTCTCTATCCCTCCTTCGAATCTGCAAAATGTTCAAGACTTGAACCAGTAATCAAGTTCTCTAATTCTATGGCTCAAACCTCCTTTTAGAGCATTGGGCTTTAATCAGAAGGAGACGACCCCTACCAAATTCCCATGATTGTATCTAGGGCTCGATCACTGGAAATCTTATATGCCAAAACCCCTATCAATCTCGTTTTTTAGTATGTATGCTTCTGAATGATTTTTATTTCTACTAGTATCGATTTGCGAATCATTAATTCCTGTATGATTCTGCCATCGATTTTCGTATTCTTGATGTCTTCGATTATTCAATTATCAATCTTCACGTTGTTTATGTAACAGATCCCTTCGGCTTGAAATGTCGGACACCAGAATTCTACAGATTTAACTCGTTGTAACAGATCCCTTGGGCTTGAAATGTCGGACCATTCCTTTGAATGGAATAATATACCTTTAAACACTATTGTAGCATATCATGAGGGTTCTGTTTAAAGATCTGCAACCATCATTGTTCTTCAACATTAACAACCCCATTGAGAGAGGATGCGAGAGTGAGAGAGAGACTGATTAGAAGAGAAAGGGGGAGAGAGAGAGAGGGGAAAGTGAGAAATAGAGAACCTGATGATGGGTGGAAAGAGAGGGGCTGAGTTTTTATTTTTAATCAAAATTTATTAAAAAGGAAAAGGGAAAAATAAATTAAAAGGGAAAAGACTATTTTGCCCTCAGCCGTTATCTACTTAACAATCAAAAGTTGACAGAGGGACTATTTATGAAAAGTTTTTAAACCACATGGACTATCTTTGAGGTTTTTGAAAGTTAGGGACTGAAGTTGATATCCTGTGAAACCACAGAGACCATTTATAAAGTATTGTCATATATATATATATATATATATATATATATATATATATATATATATATATATATATATATATATATATATATATATATATATATATATATATATATATGATATATCTATACATACTAATAAAGGAGGCATATACATACTAATAAAGGAGGCATGTTAATACCACCTGTCACTATTTTAAACCATTATGCCACGTGTCACTCTTATATTTTTCACGCTCAAAATATTTTTTTCACGCTCAAAATATTTTCCATCGGTTATGAGAAATCGATTTAAATGCCGATAAATCAGCGATAGATTAATCGACTGCATCTTGATTTCTTTTCATATATCCCTTCTTCTCTACTACAAAAATCTCGCCTCTCTTTTGTCTACCCATTCCACCCTCTGTAAACCAAAAAGCTCTCATCTTTCTCACCACAATAAAGAGTTCTCACGTCACCGCTATCTCCCTCTAAGAAGCAAAACAGATGTACTTTTTTGTTGTTACTCATAAAGGGCCGATCCCACAAGGTATATATATCTGAAACTCTAAAAAAGATGCTTGACTATGATGTATATGTATCTGGGTAATTCGATGTGCAATTGTGTCGTTTTCTTCGCCAAACAAAAAGAAATTGTGGAAGCAAGGCGAGCATCCTGGACAGTTATCGAAGAATTCAACCTCTCGATTCAATAGGAATTACTTTAGCCGCAAGTTCAAATCCACCATCGATTCTGAGTTCTCTACAAAAAGCTTGAATTTCGAAGCAAAGTGACAGCTGGTCAAGAAAGGTAACATGTTCATTATTTTTACTCAGATTTTGTTATCCCCATTCCCGTTCCCATTCTCTTTTTGTTTTTGTTTTAAGTTTTTCTTGAATTGTGTGTTCGATCTGGAAAACCCTAACATAGATGCCGCCTTATAGACAATTTTTTGTAATTCTTGGTTCTATTTTTCCTTATCTGATCCCTTGAATTGTGGGATTCAATTTTTTAAAATTTGAATTACCATTCATCTGTTAGTAATCTATTACCATAAACTGAACCCCCATCACATCAGGTGGTCGCTTCTGTGCCTTCTGAAACCAACCTCCTCACCACCACACTACCCCAGGTAAGATGTATTTGTATTTGTAATTGATATCATACTTGCTTACCCACATACGTATGCTAGAGTGTCTATGATATTCGTTCAATGTCTCCTTGACTTTTCAATGTAGGAGTTGGTTTCCAATTTCATTCATTTTCTATACATCATTGGCGTCATTACTGAACTTTGGTGGCTTTCATTTTTTTGTATTAATCGATGGATGAATACACAGCAAACTGAAACTTATTTCCTTTTCAATGTCAGTCATAGTGTGAACATTTAATTAATATTATTTTCTAAGAAACACGTGTCATAAGAAAAGAAATTGATGACGAAGAGGAAAAGAAAGAGTTTGTTAAATCTGAAGATTACTTCATCAGGTTGGTTTACCTCAATTCAATCGTTCTTTTAATCTCATGAACGCATCTTATTTTGTTTTTTAATATTAATTTAAAAACATGGTGTTTCAGGAGATTTTTCCACAAGCTCTTACTTTGATGACTGATGTGTTTGGAAATTATGTGATTCATAAGGTTTTGTGAAATTTTTATTTATTAAAATGTGGTCTTTATTAAATTGAAGTATCTTCTGATTAAATGTTATTGTTTCAGTTTTTTGAGCATGAAATGCATATACATAGCCTTCAAATGTATGGTTGCCGAGTTATTCAAAAGGTAATAATAATATTCTATTATATTGAAATGGATTTGATATTTGGAAATAAACCAATTAATTTAATGTGTTTTTTAGGCGATTGAAGTTGTTGACATGGATCAAAAGATAAAAATGGTGGAAGAGCTTGATAGTCAAATCATGCGATGTGTAAGTGATCAAAATGGAAACCATGTTATTCAAAAATGTATTGAACGTGTTCCCGAAGATCATATTCAATTCATTATAACAACTTTCTATGATCAAGTTGTCACCCTTTCAACACATCCGTACTGGTGTCGTGTCATACAGGTTAGTAATAATAATTTCCTTTGTTGCAAATTTTAATTATGTTCTAGAAACTGAAACTAATAATCACTGGTATTTTCCAGAGGGTTCTTGAACATTGTGAGGATCCGAAAACATAGAGCAAGGTGATGGATGAATTACTCAACTGTGTAAGCATGCTAGCACAATATCAGTATGGAAATTATGTTGCTCAGGTGATTTTTTATTGGTTTATAGTCTTGTATTCATTTGATTTTCTTGACATTTTCTTGAAATTGTACTTCATTTTTTGGTTGACTTTCTTGAAACAGCATGTGTTGGAACATGGAAAGCCGAACGAACATTCAATAATACTTCAAGAATTGGCCTGGAAAATCGTGCAAATGAGTCAACAGAAATTTGCAACAAATGTTGTTGAAAAATGTTTGACTTTTGGTGATGCGAGTGAACGCCAACTTCTTGTGCACGAGATGCTTGGTACCACTGATGAAAATGAGCCTCTTCAGGTTTCATTACTTATAAATGTTTATTATTATTATTATTAATTTTTTTGTAATTTCTTGGTTTTGTAATTTGTGTGTAATGTTTGGGTTTGTTTTTATATTCAGGCAACGATGAAGGACCAATTTGCAAATTATGTTGTGCAAAAAGTATTGGAAACTTGTAGTGATCAAGAACGTGAGCATATATTGTCGCGAATTAAGGTTCATTTGAACTTCTTCTGTCTCCGTGTAAATAATTGATTTTAAATCAATCATAAAACTAATATTACAAATGTTAAATGCGACATGTTTCACCAAATGTTAAATCATAAATGTAATTAAAACTAAACAACAAAATAGTGACACTTAATATTACAAAGCAGAATATGACTTCAAATCTGAATGGTTCACCAAAATTGATAAGTATAACATTGACATCCTCATACTTTAATAGAACATGTTGTAAATAAGATTTAAGGACCAAAATTGTAAAAACTGACAAACACCAAATCTGTCAATAATGTCAAAAATACCAAATCTGTCAATAATGTCAAAAATACTGTCAATAATGTCAATGTTTTATTATAAAATTTTCTATCTTTAAATATGAAATTAAATCGTAAAACATAAGAATTGAACAACATTAGAATGGCTTGATAAGTAACAACTACATCTTAATATTATGTAACATTGTTGTTGTAATATTCAACATATATCAAATATATTAAAAAAGATGTTTTAATTATTGTATAATTTTTTTTAATTGTCAACCGTGTGTTACACGGGTCTTAAACTAGTATATATATATATATATATATATATATATATATATATATATATATATATATATATATATATATATATATATTATTGTATGAGCTAAAAATCCAATGAAATTAGAAGAGTAACAATGATTTATATGATCAACTACATTTCTATAGGAGTGAAGAAGAGAGCTTTTGCATGATTATCTACGCCTGAGAAATAACTACCCTCATCATGTTGATAAACAACTTGAGAAGCTCTTGCCATGTTTAGGGCAACATCGATGATAGAAAGAGGTAGTGTGTTTGGTGCAACCATTGCTGTGTTAAGTTCTTTCCATAACATGTCGATAAGATGCAGGATTTGTTTCCTACCCTCTTTCTCACATGTTAGATTCTTCTCTTTCATCAAGAGTTGTATACTTGATGCTACATCCCCTCTTTCTTGTTCCTCCTACACATCACCACATAAAAGTATAAGAAACCTAATTGATATAAAGAATCTCATATGTAGTTAAAATTTGTATGGCAAGGTGGAGTCATCGGAATCATACTAGCTCCACCACTTGTCTTCTATCTAACGGGATATATATATTGACAAAGAACAATCTTATTCATAAACAAGTACCTTTGAAGTCCCCAGATCATCCCAAAGACGAAGAATGGTTCCCGAGACAGAGAAGAAATTAGGGTATGAATCAACAAGATTTCCCATATTTTTTGCAGTAACCCCTTCGCCAATAAGAAAGAATAGATGCACTAGTGCCATGTATGTCCCTGCTGTTGTAACCCCATTTTCTGTGTAGTCTTTGAGATTTGGTTCAGTTCCTCTTTTTACCCATTCTGCTTCCACCATGAAGGCTTCAACCATGTCAATCCACTACAATAAAAAAAGATAAAACAATCAATAATAATCCGTGCTTATCTCAAAAAAACATCTAGATACCTAAGCCCCAACTAAATAGAGACTAAACCCTGAATCTTTTCAAACCTCTTTCTAATTTCACAATCCAAAACAATGATCCTAAATCCTTTAAATCTTTTCAAAACAACGGAATATTTGATTCCAAATATATAGAAAACCAAAAACGTAAGATCTATCTTAATTCAATCATAATATATGGCCCTAAAGTGGCCTTTACGATATACACACATAAATATCTCTATATACTAACAAATCTTTACTTAATATATATATGCTTAATTTAGATAACTACAGATATTACCGTCTTGCGCAGGAATGGAAGAACACTTGATCCATGTTCTTTGAGGATCTCGTAACAAATCTCATTGGTAGTGTTATACAACGCCATGTAGCATATCTTCATGTACTCAGGTAGTTGTTCTATTTCTTGCATGTCCCATCTAGCACACAAGGAAGTCACTTTAAAATCTCGCCAACATTAAAACGAAGGAATAAAGAAATAGCCGAACCTCTGAATTGCTTTTGTGAATAATACAAGATCATCATACGAGCCGTAGGTGTCGAATATATCATCAATGACCAACAAAATGGAAATGGTTTTAGCCAGCTCGACTCTCTTGGCTGAGTATTTTGGCTCAGGTAAGAGCCCAACAGTCCATAGAAAACACTCAAGAGGGCGATCTCTAGCAAAAGTAAGCTTTCCCGTTAGACCTAAATGTCTCCACCACCTAAAATTTAAATGAAAATCAGAAATTACATAAATGATATATATAGAAAAAGAATTTGTGCCATAGCAAAATTTTTCTATACTTGAAAG
This sequence comes from Cichorium intybus, assembly GCA_023525715.1. Taxonomy (NCBI): domain Eukaryota; kingdom Viridiplantae; phylum Streptophyta; class Magnoliopsida; order Asterales; family Asteraceae; genus Cichorium; species Cichorium intybus. The sequence goes on along the minus strand of CM042011.1, from coordinate 40,120,037 downwards.
GAAAGCTATCGACTACTAACTTCACCTTGTTATCTCAGCTATTTCCGTTTGGTGGAGTGATTGGACTTCGTTGTATTCCAACTTTGCAAGTTCTAGCAAAAATGGGATGTGATCTTTTTCATTGCCATATTCTTCAATATACATTCTTGCTTCTAATCTTGACATTCTTAGGTGCCTTGGTAGCTCTAAACTCTGAAGAACTTTTTTACGTAATAGGGGGGTTAATTGGGGTAATGAATTCTTGAGGTTTCTGATTGTAAATTCGTTGGCCTGTGATAGAACATCCTCTCCATTTGCACCCAAGCATGAAGCTTCATATAAACTCAGCAATGCCTCTATATCTTCATTTAATGACTCTTTGAATTTACCATTTGCATCCATGAATGATTCGAAAACATCTATTTCACCGTCTAAATGTTAGTTTTAGAATAAAAGATGTAGTAAACGGTAATGATGTTTGAGACTCAATATTACCAGGATTAGTCTGGAGGCCGTTGTGGCGACGAAGGCGAAAACGAAGTGCAACTGTATATAAATCGTCATTTGCATGACCTTGAACAGAATTTTTCATTATTTTGTTGATATCTTCTTCGAAACTGCACCCTATTCCCAATCTTTGAATTTTGTCAACTAACTCCATTGTTATGGCGGGGTTTGAAGTTGTCATCAAAGATCTTGTATTTTCCTTAAGTCTTGTGATTCTATTGCTAACATCTATATCCGAAGAGATTACCTATCAATTATCGAAAAAACGATCACAGTGAATACTTTCTCTTCTCCACGTTGCGTCCATAATAATAATAAACATATATTTAAAAAGTTATACCGTGGGTTGGCCAAGATTTATGAGCAGAGAATCGTGGCCTTGGGTTGATGACGTTGCAATGATGGCACGTGGCATAACAGGTAAAGACATGAACCTACAAAGCCTAGAGCTTTTGCATGGTGAAGAACTCACCAACCGCCATAGATTGTGAGAATTTCTCCAAGAAACAGCATTAGCATTGGACAATGAGTTAGTATAGAATTGTGTAGCCATACTCATATTACCTTTTTTGGCTAATAGACGATTTTAGTTTGTGGTTTCATGATGAAATATTAGATATATATAGAAAGATTAGGACGACGACTAGATTCAGAAATAGTATGCGGCTGCGATAAATTAAAAGAATCCCAAATGGACTAGATGTTTTTAATTTGAAGTCAAATGAGTATTATGAAACAAAGATTTACTTTTTTTTTTCTTTCCATTTTATGTAATAAAGAAGTGACTTTGAAACACTTTTTATATATTCAATTATCAAAATATGCAGAATCCGTTATGAAACAATGTTTCATCTGTTTATTAATTCATAAAGCAATATTTTATATTACCAATTTATTTAATACTAGTTAATTTTTTACTTATTTATATATGCAACCATGCATGTTTAACCTTTTTTTATCCGATTGCATTTCAACCTGGATATAGATTAGATTTTTATTTATGAAACAATATTTTACGCAGTTCACAAATTATGCAATAATTCTGCATATTTTTATGAATTTGTTCAAGGTTTACCTTTTACGAATTTGTGCAACCATGTTTAATTTATTTTTTATAGATTTACCCGAACACGTCTCAACTTATTAAACGTGTTATAATATTCCATGTTTTTATCCTAAAGTGAAACATCATACTGTCACATATTTCAGTTAAAACATACCTATGTTAAAAAAATGGATAAAAGATATTAAATGTTATCACACAGATACATATTCAACCCACAATAATACATATTCAACCCACGTTTGAAAACATATCATATATACTTCGCCGGAATTTCAACATTCAAATATAATTTTAACATTCAAATATACCAAGTGGCTACGTACACGTTTGACCTAAAAAAAAGTGGCTACGTGTTTAGAAAGTCTTATGCTCGGCCAATAATAATAATAAAATAACTTTGAAAGTTTCCAGATCATTTCATTTATTTTGTTTAAACTTGTTTGACCCAATTTGATTCGATAATTAAATCCGAAGACTCCACACAGATTGATTTGTAGATTGCTTTCGCGATATTTTTAGAAAATTATACAAAGTCACCAAAGAAAGTTATACAATAAAGACAAGATGAGGTCAGTTATTTTTTTCTCAATGTGTATTTGAAGCATATAAATCTACATATGAGAATCAAGGGTTACTATAAGAGTTGGAGCAACATAAAACCGAACTTAGACCGGACTTGTTGCTCCATATTAATCTACAACCCCAACATGCACGTGTGTCATCTACACATATTATTTAATATTTACATTCATATGTTTTGTCTAGTTCTAGTTTGATTTCCAGTCTTATGTAGTAGGAGATACTGGTTACTAGTAGTAGCAATCATGTTTGTAGTGGCCAGTTTCTTTTTTTATACGTTGCAATGCAATTGTCATACTTTCTCTTTCTTGTCAAGTATGCAGAAATATATACACTTTGTGTGTACTCAAGGTTTCCCTCTTCCCATACCTTACTCTTCTGGTCAATTGCTTTGTACATTTGTGTGTTTGTTACCGGCCTCTAAAGTTATCAACCTGATATCAGAGCCTGTATCATGGCGGAGCTTCAAGTTGCATGTGGAAAGAAGTTAAACCATCAGAATTATAGCACATGGGCTACTTGCAAATCGTTCTACATGTAAGGTCAAGACACGTGGCAAATTGTGAAAGCATCAAAGATGAGCCAACCCTAGAATGATTGTTGCAACCCTAACAACTTTGTTTTCTAAGAAAAATGATAGAAAGTTGTAGTTGCTTGAGAATGATTGTTGTTTGTGTCGTAGAGGGACTTAACCGTTCCTTAATGCAGAGATTATCGACTAGGATACTCAACCACCTGGTGAGGGCTGGCTGTCTGGGGACATTTTAAGGTAGGGCCTGCTGGGCTTGCTTCTCATGAGATTGGGTAAGGGAATCGGAAATGGGCTCATAAACCGGGCGGGCTTTTGGGCACACGGAAAAGGGGAAGTGGATGGAGGGTGCTTCTAGCTATCATGAAACCAGGATAAAGAGAACAATAATACATGGTTTAAAACCACAATTCAGAAGTTTCGTTGCTACATTCAAGGGTGGCCAGTTCTACCATCGCTCGAAGAATTCGAGAATCTCTAAACTGCATAAGAGAATCTTGCAAAGATGATGAGTGGTGTTTCCCAATATACAAAGGAAGCAGCTCTCTACGCAAAAAAATACTGAGCAGTCACAAGCAAAATCCAAACCAATTTTCTAGACATAACAAAGGGGAAGCTCGAGTACAAATCAAGAAAAGAAGAGCAAAGAATATGAGAAGGGTGGGCAGTCAAGTAATAAGCGTAAAGGGTGTTTGCTTAATGAGCATGTGTCATTTAAGTGCTATAGATGCCATATTTAGGTCACCAAGCCAGGAATTACATATTTGAACTAGCAGAAAAAGGAAATGTTATTGCTAGGAAAAATGAAGAGCCATGAGATGCGAAAGATTTGTTTGCTCAAGAATATGAACAAGATCCCATGGCTTTAACAGCCACGACAAAAAGAAAAATCAACAAATTTGATGAATGGATCGTAAACTCAGGATACTCAGATCATATGAAAGGCAAGAAAGAAAGACTTGAAGATCCTATTAAGTACGAAGGCAACAAAGTCATCGTTATTACTAACAATTTGAAGTTTTCTATTTTTCAAATTGTTAATGTCCAAAGTCTATTTATGTGATGCTTGCTGAATTCATCTATGTAGAGTAAACAAAGAAGAACCATAATGTTGATCTATGGTATATATGCATCTAAGCCAGGCCAGTTATGACAAGCTTGGCAATATGATATAGAAGCAATTAGTAAAGGACCTCCTTGACATGAAGTGAAGAATAAATATGGTATGTGGTAGGTAGTTGTCAATATGGCAAGGCACATCAGTAGCCCTATAAGAAGTCTATGTATCAGTCGAAGGCACCACTTGAGCTAGTCTATGTATAATTTGATGTTTTTAGCACACTTAAACAACCTCCGGTCAAAGGTATGAAGTAGATGATAATATTAATATATGAATTTTCATGCTGTGTGTGAGTGTACTTCATGAAAAAAATTTAGAAGCATTCAACAAATTTCAGGTTTCAAGGTTGGAGCAGAAAGAGAAACTAAGAATGTTATATGTTGCATCCGATTTGATAACTGAGCAGAGTAACTAGCTGTTGATTTCTCAAATTACTTATAAAAGCACATGAACTGTCCCAACACACCCTAACAGAATAGGGTCTCAGAGAGGAAGAACTACCATCTTGCGGATATATGTAGGAGCATATTGCATGACAAGAATGTACGTGGGTGTCTCTAGGAATATGCATAACGACGAAAACACATGTGATAAACAAGATTACCCAACAAGGCCTACAATATGCATCACCTTTTGAGAATATGTGCTATTACAAAACCAAATTTGATTTATTTATGATCTTCATATGTGTATTTTATGTGTTCATCCTTAACCATATATGTAGCAAATTGGAGAAGAAAGCAATAAATTGTATTTTTGTAGGTTACGACCAGATAAGGGAACATTGGAAATTTTGTAATTCCACCACTAGGAAGTGCTTTGCCTCACGTAATGTGGTATCGTATGAGTCTTCATATTGGTGTTTTAAAAACAATAAAGTACTACCAAACCCTAATCTTCTTAAAGAGAACACGAATCCCCTAACATCAGTTTGAACTTTAAAGAAAATTATGTTATTATTAAGGTAAAGAAGAAGCATATATACATATGTCACATCCATGGAAAACATGACTTTTTTTCCAAAACGAATACGAGTGAGGAAACTGGTGACATATTCAACCTAAGAAGATCATCAAGATCCAAGAAAGCCAGTCCAAGATGTGCAAATACCGTCATTGTTGAAAATAATATAAGTGATCCTGGCACACAAGATCAAGGTTATGATGTCAGGGAGTGGATAAGTGTTATGGAGGATGAGTATGACACAATGGCAAGGAATCAAATAAGGGAGTTGGTTCTAAAGTCTTCTGATGTGATCCCAAATAATTTAAATAGGTATACAAGGTTAAAGAAAAGTTGACGGTCAAATAGAGAGGTTTAAGGCGAGGCTCGTAGCACATGGTTTTTCTTAGATTATAGGCTCAACTATGAAGAGACTTTCAATTTTGTAGCCAAGCTAACCACGAATCCTGTACTACTAGCTTTAGTAGCTAGTAAATGATGGACCTTGTGGCAGATGACGCAAGTAATGCTTTTCTATACATTGATCGTAATCGATTCAGTCATATGGATCAACCATTTGGTTTTGTAGGAAAGTCACATCTAAGCAATGCCTGCAAATAAAAAAAAAATCCCTATATGGGCTTAAACAGTTAGCTAGGGCTTGGTTAAGTAAAATTGTTGAGTTCCTTGATCATAATAGATTTAAGACAATGCCTGCAAATAAAAAAAATCCCTATATGGGCTTAAATAGTCAGCTAAGGCTTGGTTAAGTAAAATTGTTGAGTTCCTTGAGCATAATAGATTTAAGAGAACCTTAGATACAAGTCTCTTTGTGAAGATGTCAAGAAGCAAGATTGATGTTGTACTTATTTCTATGGACGAATTATTACTCAAAGGTGATCTTGAAGGGATGATTGGGAAACTAAAGGAAAACATGTGTATTCAAATTCACACGAAACATTTCAGAAAGCTAAATAAATTTCTAGGGATATAGATAAACCGTGAAAACAAAGAAGTGACTCTTCATCAAAGGAAATGTTCTTTTGATATTCTAAAAAAGGTTTGTTATGTTGAATTACAAACCTTTACCAACACCCATGTAGGTTAACCTTAAGTTGAGCACAAATGTTTGAAAAGAACTTAATGAGAAAACAATATATCAAAAGATAGTGGTAAGCCTTATTTATTTAACATTAACAATGCCTAATATAACCTTCATTATGGGAGTGTTAAGCCAACTTGTGCAAGAACCAAATAAGCCCCATCCAGAAGTTGTGCTTAAGGTGTTAAGATATATTAAAAAGACATTAAATTGTGGTAATTGTTTGGGAAAGGACCAAAAGGGCAAGCTGTTAGGTTTTTGTGATGCAAACTATGTATATGATATAGATACTCATAGGTCAACCACATGCTATTTGTTTATGCTTGAACAATGTGTCGTGTCATGGTGTAGCAAACGATAACCCATCGTCTCATTATCCGTATTAGAGGTGGAGTCTAGATCCATAGCTATGACAACTCAAGAATGTGCATGGCTTGTTTAACTTCTTAAAGATTTGAGTCAATAGGCTAATTATAGCATGCCATTTCTATGACAACATCCGTTCATTCAGCTTTCAAAGAACCCAACATTTCATGCAAGAACCAAAAATATTGAGGTTTATTAGAACTTAATTATAGAGAAAGTGTTAGATGGGAAAATTGGTCAGAAGTGTGTAAGACTAAGAACAAACAAATGAAGTTGTCGATTCTCTCATGAAAAGTCTGACAACTTAAAGCTAGCTGAATCCATTAAAAGGATGGGAATAGTTAAAGTTGGTGTTGATGGAGAGTGTTAATATGCAACCCGAACATGCATGTGTTTCATGCACACATATTATTTAATATTTACTTTATATTATCTAATATTTACTTTCGTATGTCTTTTAGTTATTGTGTTGTCTTGTTCTAGTTTGATTTCCAATCTTATGTAGTGGGTAGTTACTAGTAATATCAGTAATGATTGTAGTGTGTAGTTTCATTTTACACATTACGTGTACTCACAATTTCCTTCTTCTCAACCTTTTCTTTGTTGATCAATTGCTTTGTGTATTTGTGTGTTTGGTACCGGACTTTAAATTTATCATTCTAACTATCGATGCTATAAAAACCATTTGAAGGCTTTAAAATCACTTTTAGTTTACAAAAAAAGGAGAGGGTATGTACCTATCTTGAAACGTTAGCCAAAATCAAAGCAAATCTTTTGAAAAATGAGTAGAATTAAATTGCATTTCTATTGATGGAAAGCAAGAAGCCAGAAAGAAAGAAAGGGCACATGTTTTAAATCAATGCCTTATATTCTATACCGTGGTTATTGGATATAATTATTATGATGTTATAGAATAATGTGAGAAAATCAAAAGTGCAAACACTAATATTATTTCGCTGCATAATCTAAATACGCAACTTGTATCTGTAAGAATCATCCCACATTGTGAATCAGTTTTAATACTCTCACTGAAATATATTTCACGACATTCACAACATATCTATTTCTTTTCATACTTAGCTTTATCTCTTTTATTTATGTCTTTTCATTTTGATTGTTTACATATTTCTTTAAAATTCTGCTATTTAATATTCCACACATAACTTGCCTTTATCACATATATGGTTTCATCAATTCGTATTAGAGCCAATGTGGCTATATACTTTCTCTATTCTCCTATCATAATTGCTAAGTTAACCAAACTTGCTTGCATTTCTTGTGACGTCCCAAATTCGGAACAAAAATTTTCATTTTTATGATCAAAGTACATTAACGAAAACCATTTCATAAACCATAAAACATTCACACATTGTCTTAGAAAAACATTATGTTCCAAAACCATTTTACCTAGTTAATATAATTCATCCCAGCGGAAGTTTTTAGATAAAATACTTCAGATGTCGTACAGTCACGCTGTGCCACAGCCCCCATAGGAGGATGTACCAGCAACATTTAAGGTGAAAGAGTAAGTACAAAGCTTAGTGAGTTCCCCACGATTGTGAGGATCCGAAAACATAGAGCAATAATACAGGTTAGTAATAATAATTTCCTTTGTTGCAAATCCGAAGAGATTACAGGTTAGTAATAATAATTTCCTTTGTTGCAAATTTTAATTATGTTCTAGAAACTGAAACTAATAATCACTGGTATTTTCCAGAGGGTTCTTGAACATTGTGAGGATCCGAAAACATAGAGCAAGGTGATGGATGAATTACTCAACTGTGTAAGCATGCTAGCACAATATCAGTATGGAAATTATGTTGCTCAGGTGATTTTTTATTGGTTTATAGTCTTGTATTCATTTGATTTTCTTGACATTTTCTTGAAATTGTACTTCATTTTTTGGTTGACTTTCTTGAAACAGCATGTGTTGGAACATGGAAAGCCGAACGAACATTCAATAATACTTCAAGAATTGGCCTGGAAAATCGTGCAAATGAGTCAACAGAAATTTGCAACAAATGTTGTTGAAAAATGTTTGACTTTTGGTGATGCGAGTGAACGCCAACTTCTTGTGCACGAGATGCTTGGTACCACTGATGAAAATGAGCCTCTTCAGGTTTCATTACTTATAAATGTTTATTATTATTATTATTAATTTTTTTGTAATTTCTTGGTTTTGTAATTTGTGTGTAATGTTTGGGTTTGTTTTTATATTCAGGCAACGATGAAGGACCAATTTGCAAATTATGTTGTGCAAAAAGTATTGGAAACTTGTAGTGATCAAGAACGTGAGCATATATTGTCGCGAATTAAGGTTCATTTGAACTTCTTCTGTCTCCGTGTAAATAATTGATTTTAAATCAATCATAAAACTAATATTACAAATGTTAAATGCGACATGTTTCACCAAATGTTAAATCATAAATGTAATTAAAACTAAACAACAAAATAGTGACACTTAATATTACAAAGCAGAATATGACTTCAAATCTGAATGGTTCACCAAAATTGATAAGTATAACATTGACCTCCTCATACTTTAATAGAACATGTTGTAAATAAGATTTAAGGACCAAAATTGTAAAAACTGACAAACACCAAATCTGTCAAATTGTTGAGTTCCTTGATCATAATAGATTTAAGACAATGCCTGCAAATAAAAAAAATCCCTATATGGGCTTAAATAGTCAGCTAAGGCTTGGTTAAGTAAAATTGTTGAGTTCCTTGAGCATAATAGATTTAAGAGAACCTTAGATACAAGTCTCTTTGTGAAGATGTCAAGAAGCAAGATTGATGTTGTACTTATTTCTATGGACGAATTATTACTCAAAGGTGATCTTGAAGGGATGATTGGGAAACTAAAGGAAAACATGTGTATTCAAATTCACACGAAACATTTCAGAAAGCTAAATAAATTTCTAGGGATATAGATAAACCGTGAAAACAAAGAAGTGACTCTTCATCAAAGGAAATGTTCTTTTGATATTCTAAAAAAGGTTTGTTATGTTGAATTACAAACCTTTCCCAACACCCATGTAGGTTAACCTTAAGTTGAGCACAAATGTTTGAAAAGAACTTAATGAGAAAACAATATATCAAAAGATAGTGGTAAGCCTTATTTATTTAACATTAACAATGCCTAATATAACCTTCATTATGGGAGTGTTAAGCCAACTTGTGCAAGAACCAAATAAGCCCCATCCAGAAGTTGTGCTTAAGGTGTTAAGATATATTAAAAAGACATTAAATTGTGGTAATTGTTTGGGAAAGGACCAAAAGGGCAAGCTGTTAGGTTTTTGTGATGCAAACTATGTATATGATATAGATACTCATAGGTCAACCACATGCTATTTGTTTATGCTTGAACAATGTGTCGTGTCATGGTGTAGCAAACGATAACCCATCGTCTCATTATCCGTATTAGAGGTGGAGTCTAGATCCATAGCTATGACAACTCAAGAATGTGCATGGCTTGTTTAACTTCTTAAAGATTTGAGTCAATAGGCTAATTATAGCATGCCATTTCTATGACAACATCCGTTCATTCAGCTTTCAAAGAACCCAACATTTCATGCAAGAACCAAAAATATTGAGGTTTATTAGAACTTAATTATAGAGAAAGTGTTAGATGGGAAAATTGGTCAGAAGTGTGTAAGACTAAGAACAAACAAATGAAGTTGTCGATTCTCTCATGAAAAGTCTGACAACTTAAAGCTAGCTGAATCCATTAAAAGGATGGGAATAGTTAAAGTTGGTGTTGATGGAGAGTGTTAATATGCAACCCGAACATGCATGTGTTTCATGCACACATATTATTTAATATTTACTTTATATTATCTAATATTTACTTTCGTATGTCTTTTAGTTATTGTGTTGTCTTGTTCTAGTTTGATTTCCAATCTTATGTAGTGGGTAGTTACTAGTAATATCAGTAATGATTGTAGTGTGTAGTTTCATTTTACACATTACGTGTACTCACAATTTCCTTCTTCTCAACCTTTTCTTTGTTGATCAATTGCTTTGTGTATTTGTGTGTTTGGTACCGGACTTTAAATTTATCATTCTAACTATCGATGCTATAAAAACCATTTGAAGGCTTTAAAATCACTTTTAGTTTACAAAAAAAGGAGAGGGTATGTACCTATCTTGAAACGTTAGCCAAAATCAAAGCAAATCTTTTGAAAAATGAGTAGAATTAAATTGCATTTCTATTGATGGAAAGCAAGAAGCCAGAAAGAAAGAAAGGGCACATGTTTTAAATCAATGCCTTATATTCTATACCGTGGTTATTGGATATAATTATTATGATGTTATAGAATAATGTGAGAAAATCAAAAGTGCAAACACTAATATTATTTCGCTGCATAATCTAAATACGCAACTTGTATCTGTAAGAATCATCCCACATTGTGAATCAGTTTTAATACTCTCACTGAAATATATTTCACGACATTCACAACATATCTATTTCTTTTCATACTTAGCTTTATCTCTTTTATTTATGTCTTTTCATTTTGATTGTTTACATATTTCTTTAAAATTCTGCTATTTAATATTCCACACATAACTTGCCTTTATCACATATATGGTTTCATCAATTCGTATTAGAGCCAATGTGGCTATATACTTTCTCTATTCTCCTATCATAATTGCTAAGTTAACCAAACTTGCTTGCATTTCTTGTGACGTCCCAAATTCGGAACAAAAATTTTCATTTTTATGATCAAAGTACATTAACGAAAACCATTTCATAAACCATAAAACATTCACACATTGTCTTAGAAAAACATTATGTTCCAAAACCATTTTACCTAGTTAATATAATTCATCCCAGCGGAAGTTTTTAGATAAAATACTTCAGATGTCGTATAGTCACGCTGTGCCACAGCCCCCATAGGAGGATGTACCAGCAACATTTAAGGTGAAAGAGTAAGTACAAAGCTTAGTGAGTTCCCCACGATACCACATATTCCATCACATAACCATAACCACATACATAATGGCTCTCGTACTAGCTCCAATCCACCAACACCTGAGCACTCTCTGCTAACCCCGATCCGTCAACACATGAGGACTATCAAGCTAACATCAATCTGTCAACACTTGAGGACTCTCGGGCTAACCCCGATCTGTCAACACCTTAGACATTCGTGAGAATAAATCGTACGACTAAGCAATCAACAACAAGACAATACTAGTCTAAGCACACGGTCCTAGCCTAATGGGTCTTAGGCAACCAACACATGCCACGTCACACATCGTATAGTGAAAAGGCTCACCTGAATCTGTTGTCATAATACACACGTACCAGTATCTTCACCCGCTAAGCAACACGAACCCTTAACTTATTATAAGGTGTAAATTAGTAACCCGAAAGGTCCAAAACCGATCCCTATGCTCAAATCCCTAATCCACCCAAGTTAACCAAAAAGTAATCCCTAATCCACCCAAGTTAACCAAAAAGTCAACCGGTCAAAGTCAAAGGTCAAGGTTAAAGGTCAAAGTCAACGATCTAGGTCAAAGTCAACGCTTACCGTCGTTATCACCTTTTAATAATGCCGCTAAGCCAAGATCCAACTCAGAGCCGCTCTCTCTTCCTCCTCTAGTGGTCACTATTATGAAATTAGTTAAAGAAACAAGTTATTACACCCTCACGACACTCGTCACACACGCTTTTCTCGTCTCCCGACTCCTTAGAACTCTTCGGACTCATCCCAATCTAGGTACGAATCATGTGCTTCCAATAGTACGGACTATGTACTACCTTTCACACCTATTTGTACTTGTTCTGAAATTTGTCAGAACCCCTAATTCGTCCCTCACCACTACTAGGCACACGTATCTCATTCATATGGCATGCACGTTCGTGCCCGAGCACTCCTTCCTAGACTACCTAGACACCCACCCTTTCCTGAAGAAACCTCTGTTGATATCGCCAAATCGCCTTGTGAATGCTCAGCCGCATAGAATCGAGAGTAAGATAGATGGTCGAACAGACGACCTACCCTAAAGTCACAACGAAACAAGGAACATCTAGTAAGGCTAGATCGAGAGTTCTAACCCTACAACATCCGTTTAACAATTTAGGAGTATCAACATTGGTTTTATATAGCACATAACAAGCAACACCTAAGGCGATTAATGCATCATAAAATCAGGAAATCCTAACGTGCAATTCCCGAATAGATCCTTAGCCTACATTCTAGCATGTACATATCATTGCTAGAATATACATAAACATGGATATTTTCGGAATCATTTTCCTTTCTGAGCTCCGGCTGACTGTACGCATCGCATCTTTCCTTCGTTCAATCCTCTTAAAATTTGGTAAAATAGTGGGTCAGGTATTCGCACCATGTTTTAGGTCCCAATGCAACAATCTAACAAGAATATGCCAAGAGACCATCCACACACTCCTCAACCCAACTCGATTAAATTTTACTTGGAAAACATTTTTCTTTTGAAAAAGAGTTTTAAAAAAAAAACCGTTAGATCCTTAGTTTAAGTTTGGACTCATATTCAAGTTTTCCCGGATTCCTAAAACCAAGGCTCTAATACCAACTTGTAACGTCCCAAATTATAAAAAAAAATCATTATTAAGATCAGATGACATTAACTAAAACCATTTCATAAACCATAAAAAATTCATTCATTGTCTTAGAAAAACACTATGTTCCAAAACCATTTTAGCTAATTTAATACAATTCATCCGAGCATAAGGTTTTAGATAAAATACTTCAGATGTCGTACAGTCATGCCGCACCACACCCCCCATCGGAGGATGTACCTGGAACATTTAAGGTGAAAGAGTAAGCACAAAGCTTAGTGAGTTCCCCAAAATCCCATATATTCCATCACATAACCACAACCACATAATGGCTCTCGGACTAGCTTCGATCCGCCAACACCTAAGCATAACCCCGATCCGTCAACACATGAGGACTCTCGGGATAACCCCGATCGGTCAACACCTAAAACATTCATGAGAATAAATCATACGCCTAAGCAATCAACAACATAACCATACTACTCTAAGCACGCAATCCTGTTGTATTAGGTGTCTAAGCCATGATTAATAATTAGTATTTACTGTAATACCGTGTTTTTTTTAAATTATAGAGATTTTGAGTTAATCTTGGTGTGATTAAGATTAATAAGGTTGTTGTATGAGTTTGGGTGATTAGAAACCCAATTGAGTAAAGTTTGGAGTTGAAATATACCAAAGCAGGCTACACGGGTCGTGTATGGTCACACGGGTCGTGTAACATTCCTTAAGAAAGCATGCAGTAAGCCTTTCAGACCCACACGGGGCGTGTGAGCCTACACGGGGCGTGTAGGAATTGTCAAGAAGCAGTCCGTGGGCAAATCAGACCTACACGGGTCGTGTGACCCTACACGGGTCGTGCACGGGTCGTGTGACCCTACACGGGTCGTGTAGGCCTGACAGCACTATATAATGTGCAGAAAATGCTCATTTCGAGAAATAAACACCCAAATTCGATTTCAGAGCATTCTAAGGCGATTTTCCGCCAAATTGAGCCAGGAGATGCGTAAGGAAGAGTAGGGAGACTTCAATCTAACCCTGTAAACGTGCTCTTGATTCCTAAATCATCAAGGTGAGTAATTTCTTGATTTTGGGGTTTTGAAACCCTAACTTTCAACTTCATGATTTTGCCATATATTGTTATATATGTTGTTAGTAGATTGTTAGTAGATGTCTTTGGAGTGATTTGTGAGATTATTGTCGAGTTTCTACGGTTGAATTAGTAGAACCGCGAATTTGGGGTTTTCGGTAAATATTGAGTTAATATTACCGTTTATACTCTTTTGTTTCTTCTTTTGATTTATATATATCCTTGAGATAGATATAATTGAGATGATTGTGGATATTGGAGAATTGATTTAGACTATGGTGAAATAACCAAGTCTAGCGAACAGGAGCCCGGTACGCGTAATTCGGGGGTTCCAAACACTAAGTTGTTATCAGGTGGGTACTCTTATGTACTTGAGTAAAATTCTACCTTGTGGTAAACTGAATATATATATATATATATATATATATATATATATATATATATATATATATATATATATATATATATATATATATATGTTAGGCTGTTATTGTCATAATCAAATTGTGAAGTAAATTGTTATCTGTGAATAACAACAACCGAGTTGAACATACATATTGATTGTATAAACAGATTAGATGTTAGTGTAGTCACATATAAGAGTTTTGAGTCAAATTGCATAGCCATGAGGGCTATTGAGCTGGAATAGAGTTGGAGTGATTATGTTATCTGTGGATAACATGAGATGAGTTGCAATCTATATTGAGTATAATAGTAGAGTATGAGATAAATTGGTTGAGTTAAAGAGTCTTTGAGTTTAATTGTTACAGGCATGAGAATTGCTATGATTGAGTATAAGTTGGTTGTTAAAAATGAATATATGTGAGAATGTGGTCGAGTTACGAGTAGTACTAAGTGTGGTATTTTTATTGAATTGATGTTATTAAATATTAGCTGGTATTTGTAAAGCTAATATGCTTTGCAGATTTCAGAGTTAAGAGAAAGTGGATAATTGCTAATGAGATTAGCAAAAGAGAATAATAAAGATATTTATTGAGAGGGATTACTGGAGTGTAATTGAGATTACTCACTAAGCTTTATAAGCTTACACTTGAGTTGTATGTTGTTTTGCAGGTATCTGTAGCTGTGATAGGGGAAGGCATGTGATAAAGAAAGACAGACGACTTAGAGCCTGTCCTTTAGTTGTAATAGATTTATTTGTAATGCCTGGTCAAATTTGTAAGGACCTTTTTGTGTAATTAATTAAGTGGATAACATCTTGTTTCCATGGTTTGAGTACAAGTATGCCCATTTTGATGTGTTATTGTTTGAAAATTTTTTGGTGTACTTTGTATGAGAAACCGGGCGTTACATTTACCTAATTAATAGTAGCATAGTCCATTTGGGTTGCCCTCATAGCTGGAGGTTTGGTAGAAAGTTAAGAAGAGAGAAAGGCTGATTTATTATATGATTAATAAATCAAGATATTGTTTATTAATATATTATGGGAATAATATATTAATTAGAAATAATATTATTTGATTAATAATTAATCAGAAATTGATTGGATTGATTTCTGTGGCATTAATTAGATTAATCAGGAGGACAGGGGCTAAAATTTTTCCAATTCAATAGTTGAATCAACACGCGCGGCGCGCCAATGTTTAGGCCGCGACGCGCGTGTAAATAATCCGGAAAATGGCTTAGAGATTGGGTTTATCACAGTTTGAAAGTCAAACGAGGTTTATCTCTAAGGGTCATTTGGTAGCCTATAAATAGGGACCCCTGGACCTCATATTCAGTGCTAATTCTATTATTCTCTCTCTGGAATTTTCGATCCATATACCTCCTGCTCCTTGGGTGTGACTTCATTTGAGGCAAGAAATATTTGTTGCTTTGCTTCCAAGAAATCTAAAGGTTAGTTTTCTGATTTTATTCTTTAGAAATTTTTTTATTGGCCTTTAGGAGCTTGTTATATGTTCAATAGTAGAAAACATAGATCCTCATAGGTTGCATGTGAACTTAGGTTATTTAGTTCATGGTTTTCGGAAAACCTTTCAGTGGTATCAGAGCCTGTTCTTGTTTTCTTGTTGAATAGTTATAACTGGTTTAGGGTTTAAAGCTTATAAACCCTAATTTGATTATGGATCGATTTCTTGGATTAGGGTTTTGGAAACCCTAATCCCCCCTTTAGTATTTTCAATTTTGCCTATTAGGGTTTTAGGAGGTTTTCTATTTTTGGTAACTTTAATTGGTTAATTAAATGGATAACCTTAAACCCATTGTTTGAATTCAAAAATTAGGGGTTTAAGATAGGTTTAAAATTAATTTGATTAATTTGGTAAAACCTATCTACATTTGAATTAATTTAATTAATTGTTAATTAAAAGATAATTCAAAGGATTTAATTTAATTTTATATTATCGAAAATTAAAGGATAAATCCTAAAATATTTTAAAAGGTTTAAAATATCAAGATTTAATTAATTTAATTAATTGTTAATTAAAGGATGATTCAATCGATTTATTAAAGGTTTAATTTAATAGTTAAATTGAAAAAAAATTAAAAGATAAACCTTGAATATTTTAAAGGGTTTTAAAATATATCTTATATATGTTATTAAAAGTTAATACTATATGTATAAGATAAATTGGTTAGTCAAATCAATAGTAGACCTCATTCACGAAGCTGATCTATAAAGTGGGTATAAGGAGACTGTTAGAACTAGAAGTCAAATCGTTGACCAACTCGTAGTTTGATATGTTAGGATTGTATTATCAAACTTCTTATTTTGATGGAATGAAATTACTTTTGTATGAATGTTTTAAGTAATGAACGAAATCTTATGTCTTATGTATATTGTTAACATATATCTCGGATAAGGCATGTTCTGATAATATTGTAACTATCCGAAATCCGATATTGGATTTCGGACCATCAAAGAAAATCAGAATCAACAAGTATCTCACCCAGAAGAAAAGATTCTGAAGCCTCATTCAGAACTAACTCAGAATATCAAGACATCCTCAACTGTATTTCCAAAGACACTCTGATACAATCAGCCAGGACTCCGAAATACAATGGAGATTTCGGACTATCAATATCAATATATCAATGGAAATATCATACTTCAGCATTCAACAAAGAAGACTGAAGACCAAAGAATGTCTAGAAGATAAGGCAAGGGATAAGCACCTCAACTTATAGGATATGATTAGACTAGATCAAGCGTGGTCCTCTAGAAGCATGTCTGTTGTACTTTAGAGTATTATTATATTATAGACAAGCCACCCTAGTCTGACATTGTATTATTATATTAGATTCACCTCTCTTATCTGACTGAAGAGAGACGTGTTGTCTCCTCTTCAGTCCATAGGTCATTATCCGAAGGTTCTCCCTTAGTCTATAAAAGGGAGACAAAATTCATCTTCAGTCCTCATGGTTTTGAGAGACTTTGTGTAACACTTTCATTTATCAATACAATCTCTCATTCCATCAACTCTTACTCTCTCATATGCATTTCTTACTGTTCTTACATTTCTTGCACCCTTCAATTCTAGTCCTTACATTTTCAAGATATATAACTGCTAGTCTTTATTATTTATTGTTGAGCTATTAAGATCTATTCTAAGTATGAATCCTTATAATTCCGCAACCACATCAAGTCTTCGGACTTGTCCATTTCAAGTCTCAGGACTTGTCCCTCCGAAACTTACATTTCGGATCTTTACATTCCGCAATATTTATTTCCGCACTTACTTAGAATATTTGGCGACAACAATTGGTATTAGAGCCTAAATAGCTATCTATAAGATTCTAAGCGTCTAGTTTGCTCAAAACCCTGGCTGAAGCAACAACCCTAGAACCCTCTGTAGATCATTGCATGCTATTATAGCTCACACTCCTAATATTATCTCTTACATCTCAAAACAGTTCGAAATCTCCTTTTCTCTCATCATGCAGATGAACTACTCTTTGAATGTTGCTAACAGCGTTGGAGGCTCTAATCGAGCTCCCTTACTCATTCCTACTGAGTACAATGGCTGGGCATCTCGTATGCGCAACTACCTCAAAACCAAAGGCAAAGACATTTGGCGTTCAGTTGAAGAAGGACCTCACCTTCCAACGTTCACTCCTAGACCCAACACGGCTGAAGAAGCACTAGGTGGCACTTCTCAACCAAGGCTAACACCCTTGGACATTGAGAAAATGGATAATGACCAAATTGCCTTCACTGAAATCCAATGTGGAATACCTCCAGAACTCTTCGATCTCATACAAAACTGTACAACAGCTCAACAGATCTGGGTTCTTCTACAAAACATGTTCTTAGGAACAGAAAAGGCAAAGGATCAAAAGTTGGTGTCAAGTGTATTAGATTATACGCACTTCTCAACATTTTCCGGAGAATCATTAAGTCAAGCTTTCACCCGGTTCTCCATAATCGTTACCAGACTCCTAAGTTCAGGAGCAGAAAGAACTAATCAAGAAATCAATCTTCGATTTCTTGAAGGGCTCGGAAAAGACTGGGTACTTGTCAAAATGATTCTTCAGGATTCTGGCAAACTAAAAACATTCAACATGTACCGGCTATACAACAATCTCATCGGACAAGAACGAGATATCAAGGGCAATCAGCAACTTCAACTTGGTGGACCTCTAGCCTTAGTTGCTGAGCACAACTATCAGACGAGAGAAAACACCTCTCAGCAACTGGTTCATTACCAGCAAACAACTCAGCAACAAACCAATCCAAACTCCAATAGCCCTCAGATCCTTCTAGCCCAGAATTCGCCTCAGTCTCAACAAACAAAATCCATACCTTCATACCATCCCTCTCAACAACAAATCTCTTACCCTTCAAACTACCAAACTCCAACAAAACAGAACAAATCCTCATCAATCTCACAACCATCCATTCAGTCTAAATCTCCTACCCTTGCACTACCAGCTTCAGTGCAAGCTTCTGACTCACACTACTCAGAATACGACGAAGCTGAAGAAGCAGCATATCAACATGAGATCGCATTGATTAGTCAGAAATTTAACAGGATACCATCCTACTCTGGCACCAAAAAGAACTATCGTCCCTCCAATCAAAACGGAGGATCTCAACCCAAAAATAACTATCAAAGAGGACATCAGAACTACAGTCAAAATCGTCACTACCAAAAGCCCGAAGATCAGCAACAAGAAAAAACAAAGCCAGACCCAGCTATCAGCACCAATCTAGCTCCAACTTCTGAAAAGAAGGAATCAGATGTAATCAAATGTCACAACTGCGGAGGTCTATGGCACTCTGCTGCTGACTGCCGAGCACCAAGAAACTATTCAAAGGCGAAAGAAGAAGAAAAAGTCAAAGCATTCGTGGCTTCCGGAAATGTCGAGATCCGGTCCTCAGGAGATGATGATGAGCAGTTTGAAAATAAGAGAAAACGAGGAAAATGATTTGGAGAATGCATGATGGTACAGGCAAGTCGAGAAACTCCAATCCCAGGTCTGGCAAGTTCCAAACATTCTGAGAACATCGCTGAATCCTCATCTTCTTACACACCAAAGAACTATGCCTTCATGGTCAATCACAAGACAGGCAAAGGTGTAAGTATCGTCGAAAAGGTGCGTAACATGCTCCATACACATCAAATTTACTCTAATAATCTAGAACCTGCTCTAGAAAATATATCTAACACTTGTGCAGATGCCTTAGCTTCCTATCAGCGGGTTCTGGAAGAAAGAGATGATGGGTATGACGAGGTGTTGAAGTTGAAAAGTAGACTTGAAGATAAAAAGTTATTTTGTGATAAGCTTACCGCTGATTTGAAGATTGAACAAACTTCTAGGACTTTGTTAGAAAACTCAAATCAACTTTTGACATCACAAAGGGATTTAGCCCGAAGTGATAATGTAAGATTAAACAAATTAATAGATCAGTTGTATCATGCAACTGAAGTTTTCAAATCTCCAGCTAATATCAATTCTTCAGAAAATATTTTCAATTGGGGATGGGCAAGAAAAACCACAAACAAAAATTATCCTATATATAATAGAAAAAGTCCATTCTTTCAATACCCGTCAAATGAATATGATGATAAACACGATAAAGACACAACTATGAACTCTTCTGAAACTCCAAATATTGAATCAGAAAATGCCATTTCTGAATAAAAAACAGGAGTTAACATTCCCTTCTCATATTTCTCAGAAGCAGACACTAGCAAACCGTCCACAGCTTCAGTCCCATTCATGCCTAGACATATGGTCACAAACTATCCTTTATCAAACTCTCAGCAACACTCTTCTCCAGACTGCCCTCCAGTTTCTAAGAACTTGAAAAATCAAGTAAAGAGAAAGTTGATGAGAAAATTGAAATGGAAAAGTTCCCAAGCAATATCATCATAGCTAAAAACTTTGACAAAATCAGAATTAGAAATCCTAATGTTGTCGATACATCTAGCATGACTTCTGAACTATCGTGTTCCGAATCCAAGTCATCCGAAGATACATCACAACGTAATCTTTCAGAAAATCCAATCAGAATCTCGCTCAAAAATCTTAAAGTTAATCATGAAGAGATAAACTCTTTAAATGATTCTTTATCTGACTCTTCCCCAAGAGAAATTTTTCAAAAAGGAAAAGGAAAGAATTTAACCAAACAAGGAGTAAAACCAAGTCTAAACAGAAAAGATCTACGATCACCTAGATCGCATGTTCGATTTGAACAGAAGAAATGCTTCTACACTACGAAACTATCGGAAGCCAATTCAACTCTCAACACTCCAAATCATACTCAGAGATCAACTCTTTCCACACTCAGAAAATATATCCACAAAGGATTACTTCCGACTCCAAAAATCAAACCCGCTCAACAATTTCAAAATATCAGAAACTCAAATTACTACTCTGAATTTCCAAAACTAACAAAAAAAATTCAAGAATAGCCCAAAACAGTCTATCTACGTCTAAGCAGTATGTGAACGAATTCTTGAAACCAAAAATACCATTCTCTAAAATCATCAGAAGCAACAAACAAACTTCAAATGTTATCGGAATCAAGCCTCAGAACTACAATCGTTCTGAACTTACTCCGAAGATTTTAAAACGACGGCAAAACAATACATGTTGTCATTGTTGCAAATATCATTCTAAAATAGTCATTGTTAGTAATTCAAAAACTTTCGAACCTACAAATACTCACTTCTCAAAACCTTCAAGAAAATTTATTCAAAAATGGGTTGTAAAATCATCCACTTTTGAATCAAAATTATCTCCTGAAATAGAAACTCCCACCAAATCAGCAAGTAAAACCAAATCATCCACACCTATAAAAACAAATGGGACCAAACAAGTTTGGATTCTCAAACTAACTGTCTAATTTTTCAGGAATTTAGCACGTAAGAGCAGGATGACGAATGGTTAATAGATAGTGCCTGCTCAATGCACATGACCGGAAGATTGGAGTTTCTAAGAGATTACAGAGAAATCAGTTTTGGAGGATACGTCACATTCGGAAACGACGCAAACGACATTATCAAAGGCTATGGTGTACTGACAAACGAAAACTTTACCATTCAAAAAGTTGCCTACGTTCTCGGACTTAAACATAATCTCATAAGTGTAGGCCAACTAGTAAGTACAGGTCTCCGAGTTAAATTCGACAATGAATTTAGCTACATTATGACTGGCAACAAAGACAGATGTCTAATCCGATCGCCAAGACAAATCAATATGTTCCCTTTGGACATCAGTTGGTTATGGCATCGGAAACTTGCTCATATAAACTTCCGATACATGAATCAATTGGTAACAGGAGAAATGGTCAGAGGAATGCCGCTTTTGAGGTTTGACAATGACAACCTATGTGCAGCATGCGCATTTGGCAAACAAAAGAAGAAACCTCACAAATCAATCACAGACTCAGGCATCACCCGTCCACTAGAACTTCTTCATATGGACCTCTGTGGTCCTTCGACAGTTGCTAGTATAAATCACAAGAAGTATATCCTGGTTATTGTGGATGACTACTCCCGATTCAGCTGGGTATTCTTCTTAAGATTAAAATCAGACACCTTTCCAGAACTCAGAAACTTTATTACATCAATCGAACTTAAAGTTCAACTTCCAGTAAGACGAATCCGAAGTTATAATGGAACGTAGTTCAACAACAAGCAAATTGAAGAGTTTCTGACATCCAAAGGAATAGAGCATAATTTCTCAGCACCATATACACCTCAGCAAAATGGAGTCGTTGAAAGAAGAAACAAAACTTTAGTAGAAGCAGCCCGATCAATGCTGAACTTTGCAAATCTTCCTCTAACCTTCTGGGCAGAATCAATAGATATTGCATGCTTTGTTCAAAATCGATCAATTGTCAACAAAAGATTACAAATGACTCCCTATGAAGTATTAAACGGAAGAAAAACAAATGTCAAATTATTTCATATATTTGGCTGCCAATGCTTCATTAAAAATAACAAAGATCATTTGGGAAAATTTGCACCCAAAAGCGATGAAGGAATATTCATGGGATACTCATCAAAATCAGTAGCCTATCGTGTTCTGAACAAGAGAACACGAGTAATAGAAGAAAGTTTTGACAAAGAATTCGACGATCAATACCAATGGAGAAAGAAGAATCAAGATATTCTATATGTAATGGAAAATGATGTTCCAGTGGGACACCGACCCATTCATACAGTTGAAATTGATTACGACTTACTCTTTGATCCATCAGAAACACCAAAAGAAGCCGAAATCATTCACTCTCCTAATGCAATTCAGCAAATCATCTCAGCATCAGGACCAACCACTTCTTCTGATCCAACCACATCCGAAAATCAAATAAACCTTCCAATAAACACTCCAACTATCGAGGGGGAGCCTATGCTCCCTTCTCCCAATCATCAAAATCAGAAGGAACCCTTATACACAGCAACCTCTGAGGGGGAGTCTAGACTCCCTACACATGTTGATGGGATTCCCCAATCCGAGGGAGACCGTCAACACTCAGAAGATACCCTGTCAACAGATACCCCATCAGAAAATGTCATAACCCACTCTTCCGATGTCATGATCAACAATCCACCGGTAGTTACATTTGAAACCAATGAGAACACATCCTCCGAAGAATCACAAATCCAAAACACATCTCCAGACGAAAATACTTTCATTCAAGATGTCTCACCTCCCATTTCTGATCCAGCCCTTCTCCCTCGATTACACAAATGGACTCGGAGTCATCCTCCAAACCAAATCATCGGAAATCTTTCATCCAAAGTTCAGACAAGATCAAAGAAATCAATTCAGGATGAATGTTACTATGCCGCATATATCAGCAAAGTCGAACCCAAGACAGTCCTTGATGCTTTAGACGACCACGATTAGATCAAAGCCATGCAAGAAGAACTGTCAGAATTCAAAAGAAATAACGTTTGGGATCTTGTTCCGAGACCCTCCAATCACAGAGTCATAGGTACCAGATGGGTTTTCCGAAACAAGCTTGATGACATGGGCACTGTAGTCAGAAACAAAGCCAGATTAGTGGCCAAAGGTTATAGTCAGATCGAAGGACTTGACTACGATGAGACGTATGCACCAGTAGCAAGACTAGAAGCCATTCGGATCTTCCTAGCCTATGCCGCACATAAAAACATCATTGTATATCAGATGGATGTTAAAAGTGCATTTCTTCAAGGTGATCTCCAAGAAACAGTCTATCTTCAACAGCCTCCTGGCTTCGAAGATCTATCTCGACCCAACCATGTATATCGTCTGAATAAGGCAGTATACGGATTAAAACAAGCACCCAGAGCTTGGTATGAAACTCTATCTACCTTTCTAGTCTCATCAGGCTACAGACGAGGAGTCATTGATCCAACATTCTTTGTCCGATCCCATCAAAATCACATTATGATCGTACAAGTCTATGTAGACGATATCATCTTCGGATCAACTAGTCAAGCAATGGTTGATAAATTCGCAAAAGTAATGACTGACAAATTCCACATGAGCATGAATCGAGAGATAAATTTTTTCCTAGGCCTTCAAATCAAACAAACAAGTAGAGGAATTTTCATACATCAAGAAAAATATACAAATGAACTTCTGAAGAAATTTTCTCTTGAAAATTGCTCTACTGCCAAGGTTCCAATTTCCACCAATCACAAACTCTTTGCAGACCCCGAAGGCGAGTCAGTAGATCACAAGTTATATCGAGGAATGATAGGCTCACTATTGTACTTAACTGCAAGTAGGCCCGATATTATGTTTTCAACTTGCCTGTGTGCAAGATATCAAGCTGCTCCGAAAGCATCACATTTGACAGCAGTTAAACAAATTTTCAAATATCTGAAAGGTACTAAGGCAATGGGACTATGGTATCCAATCGGAGACAACTTCAAACTCCAAGCATTCACCGATTCGGACCATGCCGGATGCAAATTATATCGGAAAAGCACATCCGGAGGCTGTCAATTCCTTGGTGGAAGATTAGTTAGTTGGTCCTCTAAGAAACAAAACTGTGTCGCTCTATCATCAGCAGAAGCAGAATATGTTGCTGCATCCACTTGCTGCTCACAAGTCCTCTGGATGAAAACTCAGCTAATGGATTACAGCTACCGATTCCTTCAAGTTCCTATATATTGTGACTCTAAGAGTGCCATATCTATCTCTCATAACCCCATTCAGCACTCTATGACAAAGCACATTGATCTAAGATATCACTTCATTAAGGATCAAATCTTAGAAGGTAACATCGAATTATATTTCATTCCTACCGATGAACAAGTAGCTGATGTCTTCACAAAAGCCTTAGATTCCACTAAATTCAACAATTTTCTGGACAAGTTGGGTATGCTAAACTGACTCTGACTTCTTCAGAGAATGATCGTCCATTCCTGATTTTCATTCTCTCAAAAGGAAAGTCAGCTCTAAGCAAACTCTGACTTTCTTCTTAGAACCTTAAAGCCTTCCGATTCTTCACAGAACCTTAAAGCCTTCTGATTCTTCTCAGAACCTTAAACCTTCCGATTTCTCTCATAATAATTTCAGGAAACCTATCTCAATACTATCAAACACAGGTTACCAACACACGCATACAAAGTAAACTTACTTTCATTCAGATAAACAAGAATTACATTAACTAAATCAATTAAGTCATATCCCTAAACATCTCAGAACTATATGACTTAAGATTCCACTACACAAAGACAACTAGAAAACATCAAAAAAAAAATGATCATCTCATCTCCCCTTCCTCCTAATGTTTGTTGTACTGCCACTTTGGAGGATGTCCATACACAAAGCTCTGTGTAATTCGCACAGACGAATCACACACCCGAACAGTCTTCCTATCCAGCAGCACAATGTCATAAACATCGTCGCCGATCACGTCGTCGACAACTCCAGCCCACCACCCCTGTCGATCCCATGCATCGACAGAGTCACCAACTTTGTACTCAACTATCACAGTTGGTGGGATAGGACGAAGGAGACATTATTTGACCCGCACGATCATCATTCTTCCAGTGGTATTATCAGGCAAGCACCTCAGCTGCACTTCACACCGCCGTTTCCAAGTCTTTGTGATGACTCCCTCATAGAAGCCACCAACAAAATCTCCAGTAGTCAACTTCACCTCAACCTCATCGAAACACTTGAAGAAGAAATGAGCCATGATTGAAAGCAAAAGAAGTTAAGCTAATTTTTCGTGTTAAGTTTGCGTGGTTAAACAATTGGACGAAGACCCCCTTTTATAACCAACAACATGACCATTCGCCTTCTCTAATTCATTTAATTAAAGGTCATAATGACCCTAGTGGGCATTTAATGCACCTGTCACATCAGCATCATGGCCTAAACGGTTGATAAGACGGTTTGGCAACCTAGACGGCGTAATGGATAAACCTCTCCCCATTCCCTGCAAACCTTCTTCGATTTTCAAGACCTAACACGTTTACCTAACCCACTCTTTCAATCTATTTCTTTCTCTTATCACTAAACGACAACACTTCTCCCCTCTCTCGGAATTCTCCCTAAATATCCTCAAAAAGCAAAAGTTCTGAAGTGTGATTCATATTCTAGAAAGCAATCAAAACCACAAAACAATCTTTCATTCATGACGTTCAGCAAATTATAAAATACGATCAAAGCAAGACATACGCAGACCTAACAAGAAACAAACATAAATTCAAACACAAACAGCTACTTAACCTACCAAATCACCCAACATTTTCCCCCTTCATCAGAGCTTGTAATACTGCCACATCGGAGTCTCTCCGAGATGGTACCTCTGATGAATACTAAGTTCGGACTCATCAACGAACAACCTAGTTCCATCCACCAACACCACATGGAATTGGTTGAATGGAGTCTTCCTCGAAATAGCAGCCGACCATGCACACTCAACGGACCACCATTGGCTCCATCCATACCTCCACGAAATCATACTGCTTGAACTCCACCAAAACCTTAGGAGGCACAGGTTGAAAGATATGCGAAATCAACATGCACACTCAACGGACCACCATTGGCTCCATCCATCAACATTGTCATATTTACCTCATAACGGTGATTCCATACCGACTTGATCACCCCTCCATAAACAGCACCCGCAAATTCTCCATCCTGCATCTTCACCTCCACCTTATCGTCATGACTAAATGGTCTCCCTGCCTTCTCTAACATCTAATCTTCTAATCGAATGACTTATTTGCTCCACCAAAACTCCTCCTTTTATAGCCAATCACACTTCATCATTTCAAGACACATGATCACTTCGAGATCAACAACATAGAGATATGCTACATGATTTGACTGGTTACCACAGACAGACGGTCCCTTTGATTATCTCTACAGAACTGACGTGACTACTCTTCAGTTATCCATTAAGCAAATTTCACCAAAATCAAAACCTCCGATTCCGCTTTCTCCGAATTCTCTAATTCGGACTCTTTCTCCGAATTCTCCAATTCGGACTCTTACTCCGAACCTTCTACTTCTGAATTCCACTTCCTTCTCAGAAGTTACCGCCTCGGCACCTCACTCCCAATATTCCCTCCGTTTCTTTTATATTTCAAATCACTCAGTAATTCTCTATCTCACAGAAAACCTAATCCCACAAGTTCGGATACTTATATACCTTTTCTGAGCCCCAACATTCATTTCTGACCACATCAGAACTTCATTATCCGTACTCTCAACACCTCATCACGACATATTTAATAATAGAATGTGGATTAAATACAAAAAACATTTAATATCCAATTATTACAACTCACACGATCCATTTTTCTCCAACGGATATTCTCTCTCTGTCACACATGTCCGTCCTTTAATGGACCATTCTTTTTCATCATTTTTTTGCATTTAATGCCAAGCATACGCTTTTATGACATAACTGTTCACACGTCCCTTCATTTCCGCAACCCGGCGGTTTCTTACACTTTTTCAAATTGTTATAACCGTTCCACTTTCTTTTTAATCCCTCACACTTCTCATACAAACCCCTATTTCTTATAATCTCTTTTCACCGTCGTCTCCAACCTCTCAACCCTAGAGATTCACAGAACTTCTATTCCCACTCTACCTTCAAAACTCTTCAATGGCTTCCCAATCGAAGAGCGATACCGACATTGTCAATATTGCCATCTCCAATCTCTAACTTTCAGATGATCTCCAAGCCTACAAACAACACCTACGAGTTCTCATTGACGTACTCTCAAGACACACTCTAGCAAAAGCCTTCTTTCATCCTCCTCCATCAATACCAGTATCTCTTCTACAGGAGGTTGTCTTCTCCGCCACCAAGTGTCCCAACGGTTATGCCATAGCACTGCACAA
Organism: Cichorium intybus; assembly: GCA_023525715.1. NCBI lineage: Eukaryota > Viridiplantae > Streptophyta > Magnoliopsida > Asterales > Asteraceae > Cichorium > Cichorium intybus. Next base: position 40,092,434 of record CM042011.1, on the reverse strand, counting down.
CGATCATCGTGTCATCATAGATAAGAAAACCTTTGCAGAAGCCCTAAATCTTCCCTATCACACCTCCACCTTCGACCAACATCTCAAGTCCATGATATACAATATGGGTTACATGTATGACTTGCCAAAGCTGTTTCACATGTCTAAAGGACACATCTCACCCTTATGGCAATGTCTCATACATTATATCATTAAGTGCTTAACTGGCAAAATGGGTGTCACAGAACAGTTAAACAGACGTCTTATGGGACTTCTTTGGAGCCTCTACTCCGGTCGTGAAGTCGATTACGCAGGAATTATGTTTGATGATTTCCTTAACTACATACCTTCCTCCCTAAAACCAGCAGGTCAAATCCACTCTGCACGCTTCTGGGCTATATGCATCGAACACATTTATCAGAGCCTTCACCTCTCCATTCCTGATCCAAGATCAGAAGCAGATAAATTGGTCATGATCAAAGCCAAACCCTACATCGCCAAAACTTATCCCATATTTGGGAAAATACGCAGACTGCCTGAAGCCCTTCTGAAGTTAGCTAATTCAACAAACCCTGCTGTCATCTATCATATCAATTCTACAGAAGGAATTGATGGTTATCCATCTCACTCCCTCAACCAATGTGAGGCCCCCAAGAAACTTAAAAAGAAAGCTTCTGAGTCTTCTCTATCCAGGCAACCACCCAAAAAGAAGCAACGGAAAACGAAAACGGTATCTCTTTCTTTAACTTTTTCTTATCAGCAATCTCATTCTTCTAATGATCACCGTCTCCCCCTTTCTTTTATTATCAGAAGTCTCTTGCTTTTGATTTTTCCCTTCCCCCTTTTTCTTTTTCTTATCAGAAGTCTTCTTCTTCTGATACCCCCCTGATTTCCCTCTTTTTCTTATCAGAAGTCTTCTTCTTCTGATACCCCTCTGCTTCCTTTCTTCTTATCAGCAGTTTATCACTTCTGAAGTTTCTTCTCATCTCTGTCAGAATTTTTTTTTTACTTCAACATCTGACTAACCTCTTCACAAACATTCCTTGTTCACAAGGGTCATGAAGTTTTGTTTTATCTCAAGATTCTCTATGTATCCACTTCTCTCCATACTCATTTAACAGAACACCAAAAAAACAACAATTTGGAGGAAAGACACATTTCCATTCATCAATGCAACACTTGGATACTTTACTCTCAGTTTCAAAATTTAAAAGCATCTTTTCTCATCTATAGCACCGTGCATTCAAATTAACTTTGATTCACTAACATATGCACTTGCATCAAGTGCATACACCCATCATCTAACTTGTTTTCTTTCATGTTAGACTTCTGAACCATCTTCAAAAGATTCCGAGTTAGAACATTTGGAGGAAAGGCAGAACTCTCCAGACTCGGAAGACACCTTGCACGATACGTTACTGGAGGAAAAACAGTACTCTCCCCCTAAAAAGAAATCACCAATCACCAAAGACAATCCTAAAGTCGACTTCATCCCAAAACTCACTCAACCTCCTTCCAATGCATCCGAGTTTGCTAAATGGAAGTTCAAGACAGCAGTTCAAGAACAAGAGGCATTGGTTGAACGACTTCGAGATCAGTTCGAGCATAAACAAAAGGAGCTACAAACTCTATTCGTCTTTGGTCCTCCATCCGACAAGGACTCCGACTATGTCAAGTCCGAAAGAAAACGAATCAATGCACTCACTCAACAACTTGATTCCCTCCTTCATTCCTCTATTGAAAAACTGGTAGACTCCTCACTCTACCTATTCGACACCACCGAAACTGACTGGTCCAAGATTGCCTCAGCAATCGTCCCTCTCACCTGGGATAGATATTGCAAACAAGATCTTCAGAAAAAGGCTCAACCAAAACCCCCAGTTGAACAATCTGCTGAGTCTGACTCCCGAGTCTTAATCTCGGAAACTCAATCGATCCCGATTGACACCTCTCTCGGTGTTGATCAAGAAGTAGACAAACCCTCTTCATCCCAAATGCACATGATCGATCTCAGTGACACGAACTCTTCCTCCGACAAAGCAGCCAAAGAAAATATGGCTCCCTCAGTCAACTCCTTACTCAAAGATGACTCTCTTCATCAGAAAGTTGACACTTTGACCTCCCTCCTGACTGACTTTAAATCATCACAAAATCAGGAGGCTCTGATCAAAGAACTAGCAGAAATCAAGGAACGGGTAGCTGCACTTGAAAAGAAAGACAAAGACATTCTTCTCCGTTGCGACGATCAAGCCGAAAAGATCATCCACGATGGACTCACAACCATTGATGCTAACCGAGCATCCGATGCCGCCAACATGATGAAGACTGCACAAACAATGCTCACTGCAGTTGATAAATGTCAACAACAAGTCCCTGAGCTTCTGGACAATGTGCAAACTCAACTCAAAGATTCCATGGACCATATGGCCAATTATCTGAATGGGGTTCTGGCAGAAAACTTCTCTCTCAGGAGAACCAATGCTGTCCTCCTTCAGATGGTGACACAAACCATGCAAAACATAATCGACACTATGTCCGGTCATATTGAACAGATCAAGCTCTGCACCAAGCTGAATATGGAAGCCATGGAAGCACTTCAGAACATGTATGATACGCCACTTCCTGATTGTATCAAGAAGGAAGTGACTATTGTCTCCGACAAGCTTGATTGCATTCTGGCCCGCTTGCTTGTGACCCTTCCCTTCCTACAGGTGCCCCAGGAGGGGGAAAGGCGGATGAGAAAGCAAAACTTGACCAAACGACTGATATGTTAATAAACTCCACCGCTGGTCCAAGTGGAACAAAAGACCAAGAGAACATTCAGCAAAAAGAAACAACTGAAACAACTGCTGATAAAGGATCCAATGAGGACGCCAATCAGAACAAGGAATCGGAACCCAACAAGGAATCAGAACTTATCATTCCCCCTCCAAAATTTCCTTCTCCGGCTCCGAAATCTCCTCCTTCTCAGAAATCCCCCTCTCCTCGAAAATCTTCTCCTCAGAAATCTCCCTATCAGAAATCTCCTCCTCCAATTTCTCCTCTCCCAAAATCTCCATCCTATAAGGATCTCTCAAAAGACGACGAGATTTTTGTATACTCGCCAATCAAAGTAACTGATCCTCCAGAGGTCAAAGAAAAGAAATCAAAGTTCTTCGACTCTCAGGCTAATGAACATGCTGAACACTTCAGCACTGAGTCAGAACCGGATCAGAACCAAACTGACCCAACCGGTCCCAGCAGATCCATCTGGTCGCAATTCACCACTTATCGACCACTGACCGACCTGGATTTCCAACCATTCAAGACATACAATCCTCCTTCTTCGTCCCAATACAACTGGGACATACCTCTGACTCCCAATGGAGACAAATACAAATACACTCTGAACTTCACCACAATATCAGGGCCTGACAAAGAACTTGCTGCTTACTATAGGAATCTGGACTTCTTCAAGAAATGGACCAAACCTCAAGATGATACATGGTCAAATGAAGTCATAACAGCGGTTCGAAGTATCAAGAGAAGAAAGTTTCAAAAGTCTGAATACTTTGAATACGAGCTAATCAGAAACGACGACTACAACAACCCGATTCTGATTACAGAAGCAGACTTCCGGAACATGAATCCTGCTGACATCTTCTCAATAACTGTAAAGCTATCTCACAAAGAAAGTCAAATTGCTAGAGAAGCTTATGTCGCAGCAAGGAGATTCCTACATCGTTTAGTAGAGGAATTCTGCTACAATGATGCCGAAATGTACAAAGTCTTCAAAGATCACCCTGAACCGCAGATCATTCCCAAACCTGACTTATCTATGCCAGACAATCGAGATAACTGGAAGAAAGGTGCAACCTTCGATCCAGAACTTGGCTTAGTTTACAAGAATCCCAAAGAGAAAGGATCTTTTCTTTTCCTTCGTGCTGATCAACTCAGAAGAGTTGCAAATAGTATGCTAAAGGAGTACATCAAAGCCGTGGAAAAGTCAACATCATCAGATCCTGAAGCCAAGAAAGAACTACTTATCAGAATGAAGTGGCTACTGGTAATCAGGAAGTTTAGGGAGTATGTTGTAAGACAAGGAATATTGGATCAAGGGTAAAAATGACTCAAACCCCTCGATTGGTCACCGAAGGGGGAATTGTTAGAACTAGAAGTCAAATCATTGACCAACTCGTAGTTTGATATGTTAGGATTGCATTATCAAACTTCTTATTTTGATGGAATGAAATTACTTTTGTATGAATGTTTTAAGTAATGAACAAAATCTTATGTCTTATGTACATTGTTAACATATATCTCGGATAAGGCATGTTCTGATAATATTGTAACTATCCGAAATCCAGTATTGGATTTCGGACCATCAAAGAAAATCAGAATCAGCAAGTATCTCACCTAGAATAAAAGATTCTGAAGACCTCATTCAGAACTAACTCAGAAGATCAAGACATCCTCAACTGTATTTCCAAAGACACTCTGATACAATCAGCCAGGACTCCGAAATCCAATGGAGATTTCAGACTATCAATATCAATATATCAATGGAAATATCATACTTAAGCATTCAACAAAGAAGACTGAAGACCAAAGAATGTCTAGAAGATAAGGCAAGGGATAAGCACCTCAACTTATAGGATATGATTAGACTAGATCAAGCGTGGTCCTCTAGAAGCATGTCTCTTATACTTTAGAGTATTATTATATTATAGACAAGCCACCCTAGTCTGACATTGTATTATTATATTAGATTTACCTATCTTATCTGACTGAAGAGAGACGTGTTGTCTCCTCTTCAGTCCATAGGTCATTATCCGAAGGTCCTCCCTTAGTCTATAAAAGGGAGACCAAATTTATCTTCAGTCCTCATGGTTTTGAGAGACTTTGTGTAACACTTTCACTTATCAATACAATCTCTCATTCCATCAACTCTTACTCTCTCATCTGCATTTCTTACTGTTCTTACATTTCTTGCACCCTTCAATTCTAGTCCTTACATTTTCAAGATATATAACTGCTAGTCTTTATTATTTATTATTGATCTATTAAGATCTATTCTAAGTATTAATCCTTATAATTCTGCAACCACATCAAGTCTTCGGACTTGTCCATTTCAAGTCTCAGGACTTGTCCCTCTAAAACTTACATTTCGTATCTTTACATTCTGCAATCTTCATTTCCGCACTTACTTAAATATATGGCGACAACAGAGACTGCCTATAAAATGGCGGTCTAATGGGCGAACATTCTCACCCACCGCTCGCCTGATCAGTGGAGGGTCGTTAGCCGAACGGGGTTTGATAGGACCGCTAAATCATTAAAAGTATAATGATCAAAGTACTAGAACACTTTACAAAATCCCAATCTAGTTACTTTAAGAAAAAAGTGAATTTGATGCTAATCCATGAAATTGCACATTGCACTTTATGAAACGTTGGTGGAGCGTGTGTGGTTTACCGACACACCAATGGGGGTTCATAAAGAGTGGCAATGGGTTTCTCGGGTGTTATCATTGTTGATGGAGCGTGTATGGTTTACCGGCACATGAATTTGAGATGATAATGGACCCCGAGAGTACCAAGCTAATTTGCATGGTTATTCACACCCAGTTTGTGATCCTCCCAGTCACATACGGTGGGGCATATCCGAGATTAAACATGTTATTGAACAGTTCAATAAATCTCAAAAGAAACTAGGAATTCCATTATAATAAGATTATTTTCCACGGTGGAATTGGCTGAATCGTCATTCGCTTACCTTTATAAAATTTGCAAATAGATTACGGCATCCCTCTTCTATGTTGTAAATTGTTATAGTTGGATCCTAGCCATATTTTATATTGGGTTATTGTAAGCACCGACAAGTATCTAATTAAACTTACCTTCTTTTATAGATGTCTTCTGCTGATCAATCCGCTCCCCACTCCAACTCCAACAATGTCACTTCTATCTTGTCATTGTGCTCCAAAGTGACGTTGGACGGCACTAACTACAATGACTGGATCCGTAACATCAAGATGGCTCTTAGGTTTGAACATAAAGAGTATGTTCTGGAAACCGAGCTTGTTGACATTGACCCTAATACTGCTACTCCCGAGGATCTTGCCTCGTACCAAAAACATTCTGATGATGTGACCAAAGTGGCCTGCATCATGATCGGTACAATGAACCCTGAATTGCAAAGGATATATGAAGACTTCTGGCCCAACGAGATGCACAAAGAGCTTGCGGAAAAGTTTCGCAAGCAGGAGCGCATCGAGAGGCGCGAGGTGGTAAAAGCATTCACCAACGGCAAGCCTAGGGATGGAGAGTCCATCTGCAGCCACGCGCAAAGAATGCAAGGATACGTGGAAAGGCTTAGGAAGCTTGAGATGCCAGTCCATGAGGATTTAGCTGTAGACATAGTGCTGAATTCCTTACTGAGCTCATATGACCAGTTCACGCTGGCGTATCATTTCAACAATTCTCAGGCCACCTTGGCTGAATTGCATCGTATGCTTAGGACTGCTGAAGACGGGATGAAGGGTAAAAGTGTACCCTCGGTTAATCAGCCCGTCTTAGCCATTGGAACTGGCAGAGGAAAGAAACGGAAGGGCCCTCCTAAGCAAAATTGGAGGGAGAAGGTTCATGTCGGGTAGTCCGGCAATGGCTCGAGAACCAAGTCTTCCCGCATTCCTTGTGTGGCCAACCCCAATGAAGCCGACTGCTTTTATTGCAAAGAAAAGGGTCATTGGAAGAGAAGCTGCCCCAAATACTTGCAGGACGTCAAGGATGGGAAAGTAAAGCCATCGACAGCAGGTATATACACTATCTCTAAAAACTCACCATCTTCTAGTTCTTAGGTCCTTGATACAGGATGTGGTTTTCACATTTTTTATGATTTGCAGGGCCTAAAGGAAAGCAAGGAGGTGGAGCACGGTAGACTGAACTTGATCATAGGCAATAGGAGATCGTCCCCTGTTACCAAGATCGGAGTATATAGTTTGGTGCTTAGTAGTGATGTTAGCTTAGAGTTGTTTAATTGTTGCTATTTGCCAGAAATGGCAAGAAACATTATTTCATTTCACGTATTATTCAGACAAAGATTTCAGTTTTCGTTTGATAATAAAATTGGTTCAATTTCTGTTTTCAAAAATGGTATTTTGATTTTTACTGCTTACCCTTGTGATGGTGTGTATGAAACTGTTGAATGTGTTGACAATTTAGGATATAGTGTAAATTATATTGATTCTACTAGTGGTGTAGAAAAGGCATGCCTGTGGCATAATCGGCTTGGGCACATCAGCAAGAAACGCATCGCCCAACTCCAAAAGGATGGGGTGTTGGAATCATTCGACCTCAAGTCGGATGATGTATGCGAATCTTGTCTGTTGGGCAAGATGACTAAATCACCTTTCAAAGGGTCTTTTGAAAGAGGTGAGGGTCTGCTGGACATCATTCACACGGATGTGTGTGGTCCATTCAGATCAACCACAAAGGATGGCACGTGTTTCTAGGTAACCTTTACTGACGATTTTAGTAGATACGGTTATATCTACTTAATCAAGCACAAGTCAGAAACCTTTGAAAAGTTCAAAGAGTTTAAGAACGAAGTAGAGAATCAATTAGTCAGGAAGATAAAGATGCTCAGGTCCGACAGAGGCAGAGAGTATCTTTAGTATCGAGTTCCTAGACTATCTGAAGAAATGCTGAATAGTTTCGCAGATGACACCTCCCAGAACACCACAGTTGAACGGTGTTGCCGAGAGGCGTAACCGAACCCTGTTAGACATGGTTCGTCCCATGATGAGTCGAGCTTCACTTCCCATTCACTTCTGGGGGCATGCCTTAGAGACTGCCGCCCATATCCTCAATCTTGTCCCAACTAAGAAGGTTGCTAAAACACCTCATGAAATGTGGACGGGGAAAGTTCCCTCGTTGGCACATATCAAAGTCTGGGATTGTAAGGCTTTCGTTAGACGAGAGACTCAAGACAAACTCGCAGAAAGAAGCAGAAGGTGTTTCTTCATTGGTTACCCCAAACAGTCCTTTGGATATCTATTCTACAGACCGAGCGAGGACGTGGTCTTTGTAGCTAGACGAGCGGTCTTTCGAGAAAGAGAGCTCATATTCAAAGAAGACAGTGGGAGTGCCATTGATCTTGAAGAAATTTAAGAGTCATCAGATGATGCGACCTTCGGAGAAACTAGCAACCAACATGAGGAAGAAGTTCCTGTTGGTCCGACTGATGTGTCCTTACAACTTAGGCGCTCCAGTAGAGTTAGCATGCCACCCGAGTTTTATGGCTTCCATATAACTACGGACGGGGACATGTTTGTTAGTGATAGGACACTGATAAATTTGGATGAGCCAGCTAACTACCAGGAAGCAGTGGCGGGCCCTGATTCTGCCAAGTGAAAAGAGGCAATGGATAGCGAGATCAAGTCCATGTATGACAATCAAGTTTGGAACTTGGTTGACAACGTACCTGGTCGAAAGACAGTCGGGTGCAAGTGGATCTTGAAGAAGAAGACCGACATGGACGGGAAGGTACACACTTTCAAGGCAAGACTGGTTGCAAAGGGCTTTACTCAAACCCCGAGGGTTGACTATGACGAGACCTTCTCACCAGTAGCCAAGATAAAGTCTATTAGGATAATGCTGGCCATAGCTGCGTTTCATGACTATGAAATTTGGCAGATGGACGTCAAAACTGCTTTCCTTAATGGGAAGTTGACTGAGGATGTTTACATGAATCAGCCAGAGGGTTTTGTCGATGCAAAGTATCCAAATAAGGTGTGTAAGCTTGAGAGATCGATCTACGGATTGAAACAAGCTTCTCGCAGCTGAAATATTTGTTTCCATGAGAAAGTCAAAGAGTTTGGTTTCTCTAGGAGCGAGGATGAGTCCTGCGTATATGTCAAGGCTTGTGGGAGTATAGTCACCTTTCTAGTGCTGTATGTTGATGACATACTGCTCATGGGAAACGACATTGCAACCTTGCAAGATGTCAAGTCTTGGCTTGGGAAGTGTTTCGCCATGAAGGACCTAGGAGAGGCTGCCTATATTCTCGGGATAAGAATATTGAGAGATAGGAAGAAGAGACTAATTGGACTTAGTCATGGTACATACTTGGAAAAGGTACTAAAAAGGTTTAGTATGGAAAATTCCAAGAAGGGAGAGCTATCTATCCAAAGTAATACAAAGTTGAGTAACACTCAAAGTCCGAGTACAGACGAGGAGATAGCTAACATGAGTCGGGTACCTTACGCTTCGGCTGTGGGGTCGATCATGTACGCTATGACATGTACTCGCCCTGACGTAGCCTTTGCTTTGAGCATGGTCAGTCGGTACCAGGTGTGACAATTGTAAATTTTGGTCAACAAAAGTCAACTGTAGTCAAACGAAGCGTACGTCAATCTATATGTTGAAAAGTTATTTTCCATGACTTTTGCAATGAATTATTAACATTATAGTATTACGTATGCTAAATCAAAACAATTAGCGATTAAAAGTCGAAAATGCGAACAGCAAACTACTGTAGTGTAAAAATTCGATAATCGTACAATTATTATTTTGAGAATAATAATATTCACAAAACAATCTACTCGTAAATACGAACCTGTGGATATATAGAACGTCGAAAACGGAGTTCGTATGTAGAAGTTATAACGATTAAACCGCTGTGAACGGATAAATGTACACAGGGTTTGGACTCAAATTTCAAAATCAAAATAAATTTTTGACAATGTTTTTATACAAAATAATTATTTAGAACTTCGTTTCGTCAAAATCTCACAAAATTTCACTAAAACGTCTTACTATTGTATAAAAATCTCACATTTTATATAAGTACATTGCTATTTTATAAAAACCAACCCACCCCACCCCATACCCATTTCGGCAGCCACCTTTGAGAACTCCACCACATCACCATCAAATTTCCTAGGTACTATTCAAGGATCATGAGAAAGTAGGAGCTAGGATTAAAATAAGGAATAAAAATCACCATCAAATCTCCTATGTCTCTAACTAGTCACTCCATTTGAACCAACTTCCACCCAAACACATTCTCTCTTCCTCTCTCCCTCCTTCTCGGGCTCAAACCATCAAGAACAAGTTCTTGATCCATCAAGCTTTGCAACATTCTATGTGGTGAGTTACAATCCTCTTTTGATTCTAAGACTTTCCATACCAATTTCATCTCTTTTACACACACTAACATCCATCAAAATCCATTAGATATTAGCTTTGTCCAAGGGTCTTTGAGCTCAAAACTTCATCATCTTCAAGGATCTTTCAAGCCTTCTTGGTAAGTTATGATCATCTAGTGATTTAAGTTCTAAATACCTTCATTTACTCTTCTACACACACATACTCACGAAAATCCATTGGATAATAGCTTTGTCCAAGGGTCCTCCGGGACTTAGAACCAAAATCTTCAATCTTCTTCCAAGAAAACTTAAGATCAACCACTCAAGGTGAGTTCATACCCCTCATTTTCATGTTTTCAAACCTTTTTGGGGGAGAATACAAGTTCCTTTACTATAAATGTTGTTTTATTCAAGTTATATATGTTAAATGCTATATATGATGTTTTACACAAGTTCATAAAGTTAGTATTTGGGTAAAAATACCTTTGACATGAAATATGGATAGATCTTTGTAAGATGTTCATAATGATACATAATATGTTTGTATAAAAGTTACTAGACTATAATTAAAGTGTGTAAAAATGTTAGATCCTGGACAAAAATGTTATAAAGATGAACTTGGCATGAAATATGAGTAGATCCATGTATTATGAACACTTTAACATATGAAGTTGTGTAAAAGTTACAAAACTACAAATAAAGTATACAAAAACACTAGATCTTGGATAAAAACGTTATAAAAACGAAAACTAGTAAAAACTACGTTTTTATAAATAAAGGTACTATTTACTAGCAAAAATGGTTATAACCAAGTTATTACACCATTTTTGTGAGAATTACCTCAAAAGATGATATTTATAATCTTTTGAATAAGTTATTTCACTATCGTTCGTAAAAATAAGGTTATTACGACGGAATACTAAAAATAGACTATTATTGGAATAGTTTATGAACACAATGTTATTATGACGTTTGAACATGACAAAAATAATTATATAAAAATATATAATTATTATACTTTACTATATTATCATGGGAAAAATGATAATGGATGATTACAAGAGTTTTTATATACAAAACGTACGTAAACAAGTTGATTGGAATACATACATTTTTGTGAGATAAATCTTCACAGTACCTTTATAAGTAACTACTATAAGTCCTGAACTTTTATAACCAGAGTCTCGGTAAGAGAGCGCGATAGTTGAGTATAGATCTATACGGGGCTTGACAACCCCGCACCTGAGCTGCTAGCTACAGCTTGACCGGCAGGTCTGAGGTGTCCAAATGTCTAACATTCTGATGCCTGAAGAACGTCGCAGCAGGCCAACTAGTCACAGTATGGTTATATGGTATCTCACATGGGAAAATAATCAACTTAATATTTTCATAAATTGTTTACGTGGAAATATACATTTCAACGAAAGTTACACTACAGTTTACATAATTACATTTTAGTCTTTGGGATTTAAAGACTTGAACATTTTATGAGAAAATATTGGATTTTCTTGGTTTTCAACACTATCGTATACAAACAATGGACATTTCTTATACAAAAATCTTATGAACTCACCAACTTAATTGTTGACACTTTTTCAACTACTTGTATTCTCAGGAAACTGTTAAGGTAAATTCAGGCGCTACAAGATGGGACGTTACGACGTCATTTTTGTCTATTTTTGATATCATTTCAATTGTATTTGAAACATGAAACAAGTAAACTTTGTAACATTTGCAATTGATTAAATCATGGTTGTATGCTTGGAATTAACTATTGTTCAACTTTGTTATGATATTGTTCATGAAGTCATCCACCCTTAAACTATTCCGCCAATACAGTTTGAGGGTGTGACACCAGGGTTTCCCTGGAAGGGCACATTGGATAGCTATGAAAAATATACTCAAGTATCTGCGAAGGACAAAGAACATGGTGTTAGTCCTTGGTGGCAGTGATACTTTGAGAGTTGAAGGATATACAGATGTCAGCTTTCAGACGGATAGAGACAATGGTCGGTCTCAGTCGGGCAGGGTATTCCTTTTGAATGGGGGAGCAGTTACTTGGAAAAGTTCCAAGCAAGAGACGGTGGCTGATTCTACGTGCGAATCAGAGTACATAGCAGCAAGTGAAGCGTCAAAGGAAGCGGTTTGGCTGAAGAACTTTATCGGTGACCTTGCAGTAGTCCCGATTATTCAGGAGCCCATGGAACTATTCTGCGATAACGAAGGAGAGATTGCCTTAACAAAGGAACCACGAGACCATGGAAAGTCCAGGCATATCGACAGAAAGTACCACTACATCAGTTATAGAGTAGAAGAAGGTCACCTCCTTGTAAAGAGGGTATCATCGGAAGATAATCCTGCAGATCCCTTGACAAAGCCAAAAGTGGAAAAGAAGGAAGTTGACAGAAATAATAGATCAACTTCAATAGTAAAACTGTACAAATTTACAAGGTCAAACATTATGTATTATACATAGAAAGAAAGCTATTGATGTGTAGTTTCTAAAATAAAAAGCGGTATGTTGTTTCGATTCTTCTAAAGTAAGATATGCATATTTTTATGAAGGGTATATTGTTTTGACAGATTTTGTCCCAAACAGAAAAGTAAGAATGTGAAATAAAACGAAAGGAATGCATTCCTTATGAGTGGTAATAAGTCGAGAATTGTTAGTAGATGTAAAGAATAATAAAATGAAGTTTAAAAGATCTAAAGAACAACTATGTAAAGATAAGAAGTTGTAAAACTTCTTAAAAAAAAAAGAAGTTATGCTCGAGTAAAATGTCCGTAAAGGGACAAGATTTTTTTCAAAGAAAGGTATTGTGTATTTATAAAATTATATAAATACAAAACTTTACCAAATTGTATTTGGGAAAAAGTTTTACAAGTAAATAATATGATTAGTATAATCTCATGAAGTTTTGGTAAAGATACGAGAATAATTACAAAGTAGACTGTTATTTTTGATAAAAATATAAAAGTAAGAAATTATCTTGTAAAATAAGTTTTACAAAAAGATTTATGTATGAATGAGATGAGGTAAAAAGAGATGTAATGAAAATATGAGATGAATGAATTCTTGAGGAAATGAAACAGAATTATGAAGCACTTTATGAGAAATTGAAAGAAATATTCAGAAGAAAAAGGCTATGTAAATTCCTCATAAAGAATTGAAAATAGAAACCTCTAAAGGTTGATTAAAGAACCATAAACAATTAAAGAAGAAAATACTAAAAAGATAAAAGCATAAATAATATGAGTATGGGTTAATAAAAAAGAGTATCGATAGTTGTGTGATGATTCCGAGGACGGAATCCCAATAAGGGGGAGGTAGTTGTAACGACCCAAAAATCTCGAATTTATATTCGAGAAAATACGTAAGGAAAAGACCAAAAATATTTTGAATGTTTTAAAATAATTTACTTAGAAATGTGGTAAAATACCAAAAGTTGGAGAAAGATGATGAGAAAGGGCAAAATGGTCATTTGACATCCAAATGACTTTTAAGTAAGGAAAATATGTTTTTTGGAGTTAATATGTAATGAAATGAAAATTTTGACATCAAATAATTGTGATAAGTATTTGAAAGTTAATTCTAGTAAAAAGGGTAAATTGGTCAATTTATCATAAAAGGGTAATTTGGACATTAGACCATGTGAAAGACCAAATATGTAAAAATATTCTTTTCTTGTGGCAAAAATATAAGAAAAGAAGGTTTTATGTGATAAAAATTGATTATAGTGGTTAAAGCCCAAGGAATAGAACTTCAGGGACTAAACTGTAAAATCTGAAAATATAAAAAGAGAAAAATAACTCTCATAATTCTCAGAAATTATAGAGAGTTCTAGAGAGGTTACGGGAGGGTTTTCTTGAGAGAAAAATCCTGGAAATTCGTGAAGATATAAGAAGAATTGAAGAATCAAGCTTGGAATTGGAAGTTTCAAACTAAAAACCAAGGTTAGTGAATGATTTCTAATCCAAGTTTTGTGTGTTCTTCACGGGAAGTACCAAGGACCGAAATTACAGTCATTGATCAAAGGAGCTTAAATGATTTATAGTGTCAAATGGGTTTTAAGTAATAATTAATAATATATCTTGAAACAATCAAAGTAGGTTGCTATTGTTGAGAATTGGAATTTTGTTCAAAAACCCTAGAATTCGAGTTTTACATGATCAAATTGATTCTAAGGGGTTTTGATAAGTTCCATAAGTGATAATGGTTAAAATAAATCGGCAGAAGTGATCAATCTCGAACAATTTCGGTTTTTAATCAAAAATGCAAAAATGGGAATGTTTGGAAAATAATTGAAATCTAGAATTTTTATGGTTAAAAACCTGAAATAAATGAATGGTTTTGGTCTTGGAACAAACCCTAGTGATTAAGTCTTGGGGTATCACTTATGGTGAGGATTGATCCGTTCTTTCTAGCCATAGAGACTTGGGGTATCACTTATGGTGATTAAAGCCCTAAGTATAAAAATCCAGCAAGCTTATAAAACCAGTCAAAGAAAGTAAGAAAGAAGCTATTTTTGAAAAGTATATTATGAAGTGAATTTGAAAAGTAAAGAGTATAGTATGATACTACTATAAGTTTTGAAAGATGTTATTTTTGTAAAGTATGTCATGAAATAATTTTTGAGAAGTAAAGAGTTATAGTAGGTTACTACTATAAGGTTTGAAAAGATGTTTTATTTCATAAGTTTTATAAAAAGATTGGAAAAGAAGTTAAAAGTTTGAGTCTAAAACTCATGTAACTCACAAGATATTATTGTCTTACGTATTCTATGTTTTGCCATGTATTCCAGGTTAAAATAAATTGCTATAAACGGGATGAAGTTTGGCCGGAGTGGGGCTCGAGTTAGCTCCTATCTTGGACTCAAGGTTTAATCCTTTTCTTGCTTACTATGGTTAGATTTGGTATAGATTTTTACACCCACTGTTTTAAGCATTTAAATTAACGGTTTTTGATAAACCGTATTTTTGTATTCATGTATTTATATGAAAAAACCATAGTATTTGCAAACAGTAGAAATGGGGTGTCACAAGTTGGTATCAGAGCCATAGTTTAATCGAATTAGGATTGGCTTGTTCCACCCCTAGGCTTAAACTCATGCTATATTAATGTTAGTTCATGAAAGTATGTTATATGATGTCTTAAATGATTAAGGCATTATGCATTACTTAAGAAATGTTTATAAAGTAGTAAGATTTCTAATATCGATCACCATGTACTTATAATGGTGTTATATGTTAAAGGAACCAGTGTCCCATGAGACCTTATGGTAACAGCAGGATCAATATGTATAGGTGATTATGGTAATATGGGCCTGTATTATCATAATCACAGGATATGTATTGAGACTGGTGGAATCATAAAGGAATTATGGTAATCTGGTGAATAAGGATTGTGAAGAGAGTAATAAAAATAACATAGGGATTATATGTCTATGTAATAAGAACAAGTAAGATTATAAGTAATAAAAGTTAATGCAGTGGATATATACCACTTAGTATGGTAAAGTAAAAGAAATAATGTGATAATTAACATTTCCTAGACGAATTGAAAGACATCAAAGTATATGCCTGTTGAGGCGAGAGGAAGTATGAATAGGAGTAATATAGAGAAGAATTATGGGCATTGATTCCCTATATAAGAGTTGTAATACTCTTACAGGAAGGATGAAAATTATAAGTAGAATGTATTAATAGTACATAAATTTTTGTAATAATAAGAGAGTAGTAAAGAAGAGTTTTGTGCACGCAAGTGATGTGTTTTGGGCATAACTATTTAATTCAGAATTTTATCTAAAAGCCGTGCGAATAATAAATGCATAAGGGAAGCAGAAAAATCGTTGTGGAACGATAGCATCAAAATGATGAGAAGAGCTAAAGATAGAAGATGTCAATGCTAAAGGGGAGAGGAAGACTAACTTACAGATTGAACAAAGAAGATGTATGAAAAGGTTCAAAGACTTAATAATTGATTAAGTTATAAGTACAGTGCTATAATGAGTAATAAAACAAAGTAATATTACCCAAATGGGGAAAAGAATGATGAATGGTAAATTGTTAAAGACTATGATATTTTAAGTAAATTGCATTATTGTAATGTGATTAAATGAACATGAAGTGAGAATTAAAGGTTGAATGCCTAAATAAATGTTAGGCAACAAATAAAAGATGAAACAAATGATGAGAATAATCAAAAGAATATAATGAAAGACTATAAAGAAAAGGATGATAAAATATTGGTTATGAGGAATTAAATTCCGCAACCAAATGAAGGAAGTATAAGAAGAAATACCAGTAATGAAAGAGTATAATGACGTATGTTAACTGAAGAAAGTTATAAGCAGGTAAGGAAAATGACTAAAGGTCATAAACAATATGAAGTAAAGAAAAAGAGTAAATGTCAAAATAAGTAGTAGACGAAGAATTAAAGATAATATAAGAACTAAAATAAAGAGACAGGAAGTTATTACTTCTAAATGGAAGTGATGGGTGAAAGTATTTAAAGATTGTGAATGATAGTTAGTACATGGGTAGTAACTATGAAATACAAAGAAATACATATATGGTGAAATGAGACTATAGATATAAATGAATGAGTAAGTTTCGGAACTTATACAAGGTATAAAAGTACAAAAGTGATTATGAAACATGTATTCTAAATAGGATACTATAAAGTATGAAGCAAATGAGTAAAATAATGTGTTAGTGTATAGCCTTAAAAACACGAAAGAATGAAATATAATGAGAAAATGAATGACCGATGTGTATCATCTAGAGATACATAAGAAGTAAGTCTCATGTAAAATATAGAGTGTAAAAAAATAGATATTAAATGAAATAACAATGTAATGTGTTAGCCATGTAGCCTTATAACACATAGAAAAGATAGTAAAAGATATAATGAAAGAAAAGTTGGGCCTAAAGTTTAGAAAGTTATAAGTAAAAGTATGTAAGATAAAAATGAAAGAAAAGTAAGAAATTGAACATCAGATTGAAAATCTTTAGATATATGTTAAAAAGTGGTTTGAAACCATGGTTTGCACCACAGTGATAAGTTGGAACCAAAATATGACCAAAAGTATATAAAGTTGGAAATTAAATTCTTTACAGCCTTGACTATCTATAAAAGTCAAACTTAGAAAGTAATCATGAAACCATTTGAAGTATGCAAATGGTATACAGAAATTGAGAATTTGGAATTATAGAATAACATGTTTGATAAAAGAATGGGATTACCAAGTAGTAATCAAGAGATAAAAGAGAACAACAAAGTCTATTTGTAAAAGTCTAAAGTGGGACAAGAGTTTGAGAGTCGATGTTTGTGATCAAGAAGTTAATAAATATGATTTGTGAAACCTAATTACACCACGAGGTTATAATATCATAAAAAGTGTAATAAGATGAGAATAGTACACGGGTACCCTCGAAGATAAGAAATGTACTCATAGGAGTACTGTAAGAAAGCTAAGAAATAAAAAAAACAAAATTTTATTAGTAATTGTAATGAGTAAACAAGAATAAAATCTCATAACTAATAAAGGAGGATGAAAGAAGTATCCTGGATTGCTATTATGTCGAAATGTGCAAATAGCATGAGAAAAAGGTGATATAACATATGTATTAATGAAAGTAATACAAATATAATGTAGGAGATGAGTAAGAAGTATATGAAAAAGACATTTTATAAAAGATGGATTCGGAATGAAAGTAATAAGTATAATGATGTAATAATAGCATACATATACGAAATGAAAAGAGATATGTATTTAAAGAAAATAATACATATCGATTACAAAGTGGAACATATAGAAGGAGATTGTGGAAGTATAGAAGCTAACAAGAAGTATACAATTAGTATACAATTAGTAGTATAAAAGCCAAAAGTGGAAAAGAAGGAAGTTGACATAAATAATAGATCAACTTCAATAGTAAAACTGTACAAATTTACAAGGTCAAACATTATGTATTATACATAGAAAGAAAGCTATTGATGTGTAGTTTCTAAAATAAAAAGCGGTATGTTGTTTCGATTCTTCTAAAGTAAGATATGCAGATTTTTATGAAGGGTATATTGTTTTGACAAATTTTGTCCCAAACAGAAAAGTAAGAATGTGAAATAAAACGAAAGGAATGCATTCCTTATGAGTGGTAATAAGTCGAGATTTGTTAGTAGATGTAAAGAATAATAAAGTGAAATTTAAAAGATCTAAAGAACAACTATGTAAAGATAAGAAGTTGTAAAACTTCTAAAAAAAAAGAAGTTATGCTCGAGTAAAATGTCCGTAAAGGGACAAGATTTTTTTCAAAGAAAGGTATTGTGTATTTATAAAATTATATAAATACAAAACTTTACCAAATTGTATTTGGGAAAAAGTTTTACAAGTAAATAATATGATTAGTATAATCTCATGAAGTTTTGGTAAAGATACGAGAAGAATTACAAAGTAGACTGTTATTTTTGATAAAAGTACGAAAGTAAGAAATTATCTTGTAAAATAAGTTTTACTAAAAGATTTATGTATGAATGAGATGAGGTAAAAAGAGATGTAATGAAAATATGAGATGAATGAATTCTTGAGGAAATAAAACAGAAATATGAAGCACTTTATGAGAAATTGAAAGAAATATTCAGAAGAAAAAGGCTATGTAAATTCCTCATAAAGAATTGAAAATAGAAACCTCTAAAGGTTGATTAAAGAACCATAAACAATTAAAGAAGAAAATACTAAAAAGATAAAAGCATAAATAATATGAGTATGGGTTAATAAAAGAGAGTATCGATAGTTGTGTGATGATTCCGAGGACGGAATCCCAATAAGGGGGAGGTAGTTGTAACGACCCAAAAATCTCGAATTTATATTCGAGAAAATACGTAAGGAAAAGACCAAAAATATTTTGAAAGTTTTAAAATAATTTACTTAGAAATGTGGTAAAATACCAAAAGTTGGAGAAAGATGATGAGAAAGGGCAAAATGGTCATTTGACATCCAAATGACTTTTAAGTAAGGAAAATATGTTTTTTGGAGTTAATATGTAATGAAATAAAAATTTTGACATCAAATAATTGTGATAAGTATTTGAAAGTTAATTCTAGTAAAAAGGGTAAATTGGTCAATTTATCATAAAAGGGTAATTTGGACATTAGACCATGTGAAAGACCAAATATGTAAAAATATTCTTTGCTTGTGGCAAAAATATAAGAAAAGAAGGTTTTATGTGATAAAAATTGATTATAGTAGTTAAAGCCCAAGGAATAGAACTTCAGGGACTAAACTGTAAAATCTGAAAAAATAAAAAGAGAAAAATAACTCTCATAATTCTCAGAAATTATAGAGAGTTCTAGAGAGGTTACGGGAGGGTTTTCTTGAGAGAAAAATCCTGGAAATTCGTGAAGATATAAGAAGAATTGAAGAATCAAGCTTGGAATTGGAAGTTTCAAACTAAAAACCAAGGTTAGTGAATGATTTCTAATCCAAGTTTTGTGTGTTCTTCACGGGAAGAACCAAGGACCGAAATTACAGTCATTGATCAAAGGGGCTTAAATGATTTATAGTGTCAAATGGATTTTAAGTAATAATAACATATCTTGAAACAATCAAAGTAGGTTGCTATTGTTGAGAATTGGAATTTTGTTCAAAAACCCTAGAATTCGAGTTTCACATGATCAAATTGATTCTAAGGGGTTTTGATAAGTTCCATAAGTGATAATGGTTAAAATAAATCGGCAGAAGTGATCAATCTCGAACAATTTCGGTTTTTAATCAAAAATGCAAAAATGGGAATGTTTGGAAAATAATTGAAATCTAGAATTTTTATGGTTAAAAACCTGAAATAAATGAATGGTTTTGGTCTTGGAACAAACCCTAGTGATTAAGTCGTGTATTAAGGGCTTAAAATGAGAAAAATGGAGATTTATAGCTTAAAAATCGCGAGTACTGGTTGCTGCAGACCAGGTCGCGACGCGACCTACATCCCTGTCGCGACGCGAGGCGGCGGCTGCAGAAATGCAGTGAGTCTCCTGCCAAGTGATTTTGAGTTTTTAGATTTTGACCAATATTTGTCCGTTTGACCCCAAATTTTAAACATAGATCTATTATGGCCCAAAACTTCATGGAAAATTGTCGGAATCGAAATACGACCCTCCGAGGGTACTGTAGTAAAATACGTATAAAATACGATTTAATTAAAGTTGGTCATTTTAAAGTTATATATTTATTATGACCGAAGATAGGATTATAAAGACTCTAAAGAGTTATAGAGTCAGTTAGCATGAATGTTAATGTATAGCATGTTAAATATAGGTTCATGCCAAGTGATCAATGAATCAAAAGAGTATAAATACAATAAACGAGTAGCCAATTTTCTAGCAATACATGAGGTGAGTACATGCAGTATTTTTACCCATTCTGGGGTACATGGCAAGTAAGTATTTTCAATATTTTTCTATAAAATTTCTATATGTGAAATTATATGCAAGAGTATTGTTTCTAAATTGTTTTGAAAGTATAATGCTATATTTGAAGCTAAGTTTTGAACTACAAATTATATTAAGTGAAAGTATGTTGGTCTATGTACCAATTATGTGAAAGTATATTTTGAAATACAAGTTGTACATGTTTGAAAGTATGGATAGGCATATAGCCATAATGTGTTTAAGAAGTATATTTTGGTTACAAATTGTATATGTTTTCAAGTATGAATGGGCATATAGCCATAAGATGTTTGGAAAGTATGATTTGGCATTAAGCCTAAAATGTTATAAAGACATGTTTTAAACATATGGTTTATGTGAAACAAAAGTTATGAATTTGGCATTCAGCCATAAAGACAAGAAATGGTGAAGTTTGGCAATTAGCCACTATGTAAGTAAGTAATTGTTAAAGTAAGCAGAAAATGTTTTGTATGACTGGTAATTGTAGCAAGCAGCGTTAGTAAGGGAACTATGTTCCAACCTACCCGGGTTAAGTAAGGGCTCTACTGGGGAAAAAGCCCCATCGCGAAGTAGATTGTCTCAGCACTTCTATGGTGAGGATTGATCCGTTCTTTCTAGCCATAGAGACTTGGGGTATCACTTATGGTGATTAAAGCCTTAAGTATAAAAATCCAGCAAGCTTATAAAACCAGTCAAAGAAAGTAAGAAAGAAGCTATTTTTGAAAAGTATATTATGAAGTGAATTTGAAAAGTAAAGAGTATAGTATGATACTACTATAAGTTTTGAAAGATGTTATTTTTGTAAAGTATGTCATGAAATGATTTTTGAGAAGTAAAGAGTTATAGTAGGTTACTACTATAAAGTTTGAAAAGATGTTTTATTTCATAAGTTTTATAAAAAGATTGGAAAAGAAGTTAAAAGTTTGAGTCTAAAACTCATGTAACTCACGAGACATTATTGTCTTACGTATTCTATGGTTTGCCATGTATTCCAGGTTAAAATGAATTGCTATAAACGGGATGAAGTTTGGCTGGAGTGGGGCTCGAGTTAGCTTCTATCTTGGACTCAAGGTTTAATCATTTTCTTGCTTACTATGGTTAGATTTGGTATAGATTTGTACACCCACTGTTTTAAGCATTTAAATTAACGGTTTTTGATAAACCGTATTTTTGTATTCATGTATTTATACGAAAAAACCATAGTATTTGCAAACAGTAGAAATGGGGTGTCACACATATGCAAATCGGAAATCGAGAAACAGGGAATCAGACCAGGATTGATTTTAATCCATGTCTTGAGTCTGAAAATATTTTGTTGGACGGAGGATCATCTGATCACTTATCTATGGACAGAACTGACTAGGTCAGAGTTCGGCAGCGGTTTCTAGGAAGCTATAGATGCTGATTAATTAGAAGTTAAATTGGTAATTATAGTTATAGACTTATCCAAGTGGGAGACTGTTGGATTAGGTGTCTAAGTCATGACTAATAATTAGTATTTACCTAATTAATAATAGCATAGTCCATTTGGGTTGTCCTCATAACTGGAGGTTTGGTAGAAAGTTAAGAAGAGAGAAAGGCTGATTTATTATATGATTAATAAATCAAGATATTGTTTATTAATATATTATAGGGATAATATATTAATTAGAAATAATATTATTTGATTAATAATTAATCATAAATTGATTGGATTGATTTCTGTGGCATTAATTAGATTAATTAGGAGGACAGGGGCTAAAATTGTTCCAATTCAATAGTTGAATCAACACGCGCGGCGTGCCAATGTATAGGCCGCGGCGCGCGTATAAATAATCTGGAATATGGCTTAGAGATTGGGTTTATCTCTTTTTGAAAGTCAAACGACGTTTATCTCTAAGGGTCATTTGGTAGCCTATAAATAGGGACCCCTGGACCTCATATTCAGTGCTAATTCTATTATTCTCTCTCTGGAATTTTCGATCCATATACCTCCTGCTCCCTGGGTGTGACTTCATTTGAGGGAAGAAATATTTGTTGATTTACTTCCAAGAAATCTAAAGGTTAGTTTTCTGATTTTATTCTTTAGAAATTTTTTTATTGGCCTTTAGGAGCTTGTTATATGTTCAATAGTAGAAAACATAGATTCTCATAGGTTGCATGTGAACTTAGGTTATTTAGTTCATGGTTTGCGGAAAACCTTTCAAATCCTTCCCTAACGAATCTTAGGCAACCAACACATGCAACGTCACACATAGTATAGTGACAAGACTCACCTGAATCAGCTGTCGCAACACACACGCACCAGTATCTTCACCCGCTAAGCAAAGCGAACCCTTAACTTATTATAAGGCATAAATTAGAAACCCGAAATCCAAAACCGATCCCTACGCTCAAATCCCTAATCCACCAAAGTTGACCAAAAAGTCAACGCATCAAAGTCAAAGGCCAAGGTCAATGCTCAAAGTCAACGTTCAACGATCTAGGTAAATGTCAACGCTTAGCGCCGATATCACCTTTTGAGAATGTCGCTAAACCCAGATCTAGAAATGGGTTTCCGACCTAGTTAGCGTCGCTATGTCAACAAGGGGATTAGATCCATTATCTAAGAGTTTCAAAACTTAGAGTCTTACAACATTCTGATCCAGGGGCTGAAGATGAACTATTTTCAAGGACTATCATGTTGGAGTTTCCTTAACCCTAAGATCAACTCTTCATGGATCAAAAACACCAACATTCTTACATAAATAATAAGGGAAATCCATAATATGAACAAACCAGGGAAGAAATACTCACAAAGGTCCAGAAATAAAATCCAAATGATCCCAAGGCTGAAAGATGCTTCTATTGCTTGACTTCTTTGAACCTTCTTCTTCAAGAAATACTATCAAAAATTCTAAAAGCCAAAAACCACCGCCAAAGGCCAAAGATTCGTGAACATGTGTTCTAGAATGAGTGGAAGCTGAAGAAATGACGACTCTAGGGTTTTGTGCACATAAATAGGTCTCAATGCCTGAAATTCTAGGGTTTTGCAATAATGGTGGTTAGCGACGGTAATCTTAGCAGTTAGCGGCGCTAACTACAGCCTCCCCGCGTACTAATTCTGCCACCATTAGCGGTGCTAACATCCCTTGTTAGCGGCGCTAACTCTAATTTTCTATAATCACTTTTTATTGAGTCCAAGCTGATTGTTTCAGGAACCGGGACTTACAGTACTGAGTCTGAAGTGAAAGGATCTTTCATATATACCACTGTTACTCCTTTAAAGATAAAATTTAAATGACATCTCAGAATTTATGCATCGTGTAATCAACAAATGTCTCCAACACTGTATGATGCCCATTTAGACCTCCTATTCTGGTGGTAGACGAATCTGAGATAAAGTTCCTATGATTAGCATTAAATCTATATTGTTCTAATTTTTATAGGGAATGTTTTGTTTTAAATGAAACAACATTTATGATATAAATTAAATGGTAATCATTCTCTATTCAAAAGAAATAAAGAAAGGCATGTGGCATTCACACTGTAAGTACCCTTCCACATGTTCTTCTCAAATGGGACTGGAGACCTAAACGTATGTAACTTTTCAAGAAAAAGATGCATTAGTATTACCTTACCCAAAATTATCATTGTTTTCATTAAATGTCGATGATCCTTTTCATCGTAATCCAATTTATGAAATGATTAGTATTTCAGATACTTGATCCGACTGGGATTTTCAAAACCCCTTTTTATATCCGTTCCCACCATTCGTCTTCTTATTTACGTTAATTTCTCTCTTCAAAATCAAACCCTAGCCTTTTTATCTCTTGCAACTCTTGCTTCTATCTCTTGCTTCTCATTCTGATTTCGGTAGGGGAAAATCCAGTATTCATCCAAATCCCAAAAAAATTGGCTCAACATATGGTAGATACGGTCCTTTAAAACTCATAAGGACCTTCCATCTGTTGCCAAGGAAGTGTAACGACCTCAAAAGTATCCAGTCATGACGAAGTCAAAAGCAAAGAAGACAGTGAAGTTACCGAAGAAAGGAATTGGAGAACCATCTGCAACTGTCTAAACAAAGAAAAGAAAGGTAATTTTAGATTCTTATCCTTAGCCTACTTTCCAACGGCAGCTCTATTGCACACCACAGACTCCCAAATGTCCAATAGTGATAAATATATCTAATGTTGGGTTACTACTAACTTATGCCAACAATTTGTTCGTTTAATATGAAAACATCTCACATATTCATGGGGAAATCATGTTATGACACCTATCTCTATAGAGTTGTAATTATTTGTCCTTGGTCCTCAGGCATCCATACATTGTATTTGTTAGGTTTTGATAGAATATCTCATTATTGTACACTTCACAACCAAAACTCATTAGGCTCAATATCAAGATAGACATATATTAACAGGTAGTTATGTTAGTTATTCGATTCCAACATAACTTGAACATGGTTCTACAAAATGGTTGTTAGTGAGAACATTAATGAGTGATTCAAGTGCTTAATATTGCGTCTATGCTAATCCTTCCCTGGACATTACTGTTTTAGATGATACTCACGTTAGCACCATCATAAAGCAAAAGACTACCCTCATATTTCTTCAGGAAAGTCTGAAGAGAAACATTTCAAAATTGCAAGGGAAGCCAGGCGGTTTCAAAAATCAAAAGAGGAAGTTGCATTAAAACAAAAAGAGCTTTAAGAGAAGATCTCGACTGACATAAAAGAGGCCATGTTAAAAGAGAAGGAGGCAAAGAAAGCAGCCGAGACAACATCTATTGCTAATGGAGTAATTTGTTGAAATAAAACAAGAGGAGAAGAGAAAAGTGTTGGAAATAGTTTCCTAGGTCATAACTATTGGTAATGTTTCTAATAATAGCAGGGTCCTTTTGGGTTGCCCTTAAGATCCAGTTGAACAATTTAGTGACATTAGAAAATTGGTAGAAATTAGTTTATTAATTTATCATCTTGAGATAAATTAATTATATTGATATAGTGGAAGGACTGGGTGTTAATTAATTAATGATTTAACTACTTGTAACAAGTCCAGGGGCAGAAACAACAAAAGGAATGTAGCTTTGTGGCTAAGCAGAACCTTCCCTATAAATAGAGATCTAGGGATCAAAACCTAGAACTCCTTTTTTCCTCCCATAGTGCCACCACTTTCTCCCCTCCCCTTCCCTTGACGAATCCAAAACCCTAATTAAGGTTTGTGTTTTATAGCCTCCACCCTTAAAGGAGGTGATGTCAGAATTGTTTCTCTGGTGTTATTGGGTGTGATTCCATTAGAGGGATTCTGGTTTGGATCATTTTGCATCCATCAAAGTGGCTAGAACAAAATCTCAAACTAGAACATGATTGATCAATAAAGAGGGAAATGTTTTTATCCTTCTTGTAGTTGCAATAATTGTATGAACAAGGATTCTTGTGGATTGTTTTGAGCATGTGACTCGAATATGATTTGCTTCCGTTGGCATGTTAATCTTGTTAGTATGTTCAAAATCCTTCAAAAAGGATTATGCCAAGGCCTAGAGAAAATTGATACAAGACTTCAAGTAAAAATTAGAGGCAAAGGCAAAGTATAAGAAATAGGAAGAAGAACGTTTGAAAGTCAAGGCTCAAGCCAAAGCTCAAGGTGAAAAGAAGCATGAGGATGAAACTAAGGATCAGATGAAAATACCGTGGGGGGAATTTATGATTTCTGAGGATCCTATTTTGATGGTGAGTGATAAAACATCGAGTGTATCTATTCGGCCATCTCATGAAGTTATGCGACCTAGAATCCAAAACCTCTTTCGCAACACTATAAGTCCATGAAAACCGAATCGTCCTCTACTTCTACAGTCAAACCGAAACCCATACAAGAGCAAATTCCAAGTCCATCTGCTGATAAATGGCATAAACTTGATGAAGATGGATCAAATCCTATCAAAGCTATCCGAGGCTAAACCTACACCTGAGGTTAAACTTGTTATAGTTGAAGAGCTTCAGCAGGCTCTTGACTCCGTATTCTAGAAAAGCTACTGATACGGATGCTAAAAGAACATATGAAGTGGAAGAAGTTGGAAAGAATATTTTGAAAGCTTTTACTTCGCTGACCGAGGCTTTCACCAAGCGTACCAAATTCGTAAAAGACTCTTTTAAAGTCATCATGACAGATCTTGGTACGCGACACTATGAAGAGCTTAAACATTATTATGACCAACTTCAGTACCATTAGAAAAACATCATGGTCTTGACTGAGGTAAACTCTAAGCTCGTTGGCGACACTGCCAAAAGCATGGATCTTCATGTGGACACAGTTAAAAAATGAATGACTTCATCATGGTTGTTGGAGATTTTCTGAGAAACCCCACTCTTGATTTAGGAATGGATGCCATGTCAAAAAATCATTCAACAATCATTCTTGAAGGCCTATGAGAAGCTTGATTCTCTGATTAATGATCAACAGAGGTTTGCGGGTGAGGCTGGGCCCTCTACCGCAAAAGGGGGGAGAGGATGAAAAACAAGACCCAAAGATTGACATCCGCTCAAACTCTGAATGTGCTGATATGGTTTTCGGTATTCAGTTCAGATTACCATCCAACCAAATATCCAAAACCTTATTTGGTTCGGTTTTCGATTTCTATTTCCACTACTAAGTTTAACAGAATAATCCGGTTAAAGATATATTGATTATAATATTTTTTTTTATCGTTAGTGTTCATATTCCATAAAACCATATTATTTCCACTTGTGATTATTCATCTTTTTTGCTATGCATCAAACTTGAGATAAACTAGGTAATTATAGCCAATGGCATCTTAGCCAAGTGGTAAGGCGTCGCCCTCTAACATTGAGGTTGAGGGTTCAATCCCCACTAGGGGGAATAGGTGGATTATAGGTGAATTAGAGTAGGAGTAGGAGTAGGGTAGATTTGCCGGTTCAAAAAAAAAACTAGGTAATTATAATTACTAATATTCGTATTAATCATTATATTTATTGATTTGATTGATTGAAAAAAAGTATATTTAATCATAACTAGACTTGGTAGATAGGATGTGATTTAATATAATTCAGATTAATGACTTTGGATTACATATTTTGTTTGTTCTTCTGTTAGCACTTTAGCACTGTCATCTTCCAAATCACCAACAACAACCAATTGACCAAATTCGTATGCAGAGTATTGCAGATTGCAAAGAAGATAAAGAAAGAAAGCAGATTGCAAAGAAGATAAAGAAAGAAAGATGCAACTTGTGTGTTTTTGATGAGGATCTGTATATAATATTTATAATCAAAAATTGTATTGTGGTTAAAGCCATTAATAGAACCAACCAACAATTTTATATATTTTATAAACTTATTTATTTCCTTTTCTATCAGCAGTTACTACATTGACCATAGTAAAGTGTAGCAATAAATAAACTATAATAATTTTGATGTATATTCGATACAAATTATATTGTAAACAAATTAAGAACTCAATCCAATAAAATGTTATAGTAGAGGTAGGAGCACCAAAACTACCAAAGAATCATCACATTTGGTTACTTCTATCTTCAAATGCAAATGTTGGTTATTTGGATTTAAACCAAATCAATTAAACAGAAAACCGACTATACTGTTATTCGGTTAGGTTTCGATTAGTATTTTATAAGTAAAAAAATAGATTAAAACCAAACAAAACCAAATAAACAGATAACTGATTATATTGAACATTATTCGGTTCAGTTTCGTTAGTATTTTGCACGTCAAAAAAATAGATTAGAACCAAACAAATTGATAGTCGATTAAACAGGCTAAATAAGAACCGTATGAATTGTGGATATTTTTATCTCATTATTAAATGTTCCGTTAAATTTTTTTTATGTACATCTAGATTGTTTGTTACTTCGAAGAAATAAGAATATTATGTTAACGTTATTGAAAAGTTTAACAAAATTCTTGTTTGTTATTCTTGATAAAAGTATACTTATAAAGAATATCCATGAAAATATGAACCTTATTCACTAATTAAGAATATGAAGATATCGATATTAAGGTAAAAAAACATCAAAGAAAAGTAAATAGGTATATTAATTAGGAAAACAAGACATAAAGCATGTCAAAAGCTACTTGACTCCAAAACATATGAGAAAAAAAAGAATGATTTCGAAGTCTTCATCCACATTCCTGCTCATTTTGCAGCCTTGCAGCTTTTTATAATTAAAACAAGACACTACCTTTGTCACTTTCTTCTCCAACCTATCATCTCCCATGCAGGGTTAATCAAGCTACCTCTGTACATTTCACCATCACCCCTCAAGTTTCATTATTGACTTCTTAATCCACAAACCCCATTCTATGCTTAAATTAACACATATGGTGTTTTTATGGGATCCAATACTGAGTTTTTGGGATCTGCATGGTACCTTAATTAATCTTCAAACCCATAAGGGAACCATGCAGTGGCATAGACTGAGTTATGACCCTTCCATGTGAGCACAATCATGTCTTCTTCGGTCTTCATTCCCCAACCACTAGCATGTTCATCTAGCAAGAATTTCACTTCACTAATCGTATCTTCACCAAATGGTACACTGAAAAACCCTAAGTTTCTCATTCTTTGTGAAAATTTGGCTCCTGATTCTAGTCTTTCTATCCTCTGTCTACCTTCAAATCCGATAATGTTTTCGATTTTGTGGCCAATATCAGCTTCATACTCCATTCTTTGGAAACTATCTTTTGGCAAGAAGGTTTCCAATGCATCAAACGGTATCCACAAGAAATTAAAGCATGTGGTAATTCTTGATGCTAAACTTGATGATCCTAGATCGGAATCTTCATCGACAATAGTTAAGATACGAGGGTTCAACGTTTTCACTATCTCGAGGAATGAGTCTTTTGAAGAACCTATATCGGGCATGTAGCGTAGCCAATTTTGGCAATTAATCACTAATGCCTCGTCATTTTGGACGAGATTTTCTTGTGTTACAAGAAATTCATAGTTAAAGTTGAAGGAAGATTCTTCTATGGAAGGTGAAACCTCAATCACGTTGAATTCAAATGGAACGTTTCTAAAATTGGCGAAGTTTGTTAAACGTAGACCTACTTCTTCAGTTAGTACATTAAGAAATGGAGGCACCGATGGTCTCCATGAAGGGACTGAGATGCGTAAGCTAGGAGGCCCTTCAGGCCTCTTAGCTAGAGCATCTATAAGGGTTGGCCATTGCATACAGTGAGTGATGCTAAAGTCCAAAATATGAACTTTAGTACAACCTTGGACAGCCTTAAAAATGGCACTATTTGATGCACAAAACCCAAACCTATGCCAAGGGATGAGATCAACATACCCAGCTAACTCAGTCACACTCATTAGTCTCCTCTGAAAGGCACTCCTTCCACCATTGAAATTCATCGGTGTAGGGCAAACCCTGGAAGCCCTAGAGATGAGTGCCCGTAAGAACCATGATGCAAGCCTTTGGTTAGGATCTCCGGAGGAAGAAACAACGTTGTTGAGGACCCACATGACTTGTTGAGCAGAATTGATGTCGCTATTTTCAAGTGCGTTTGCGCAGTGTAAGAGAAGCTTTTCGATACAGGCTCCATCGAGGTTGCCTAGGCAGCCTTTAAGTGCACCAGAGAGTGGGTTTTGGTGCGAGTTGAAAAGGGTTGAATTCGATAAGGAAATTGAAGTGGGGTTTGAGCGTAGTTCAGCTTTCATGTCGATTTGGGGATGGACTGAGATCTCTATATATATATTTTACATCAATTTATTGTTATGCATCCATGAATATGCTTAGAATTAAGGACTTGAGGATTTTAATGGGAGGAAGAAGTTCAAACTTTTCGAAGAGGAGAAAAGGATTTTTGCACTGCAATCTTGTAATATACAAGTCAAGAGAAGCATATATATAGACACCCATCCACTAGGCTGATAACCGGATGATACCAAAATAATTTGCACGTACGAAAATAAGACAAATTATATATATATATATATATATATATATATATATATATATATATATATATATATATATATATATATATATATATATATATATATATATATATATATATATATATATATATATATATATATATATACTAAATATCAAATAGTATCAAATATTTTCCTAGAAACCGTAGGAACTTTTTGACTGAAATTTTTTTTTCAAAAAAAATGACATAATACACCTAATCGCTTATATTTAAGACATTTTGTAAAAAAAATGAAAAAATAATATATATACATGAAATGTGCACATATGCACGAAACGTGATAATATACACATTTGCGAAAAAAGTGCATATGTGTACATTTCGTGTATACATATTATTTTTCAAATTTTTTTTGACAAAAAGTCTTAAATATAAGCGACTAGGTGTATTATGTCATTTTTTTTGAAAAAAAATTTCAGTCAAAAAGTTCCTACGGTTCCTACGAAAATATTGGTTCTCTCTTGAAACGGAATATATATATATATATATATATATATATATATATATATATATATATATATATATATATATATATATATATATATATATATATATATATAGCGATAAGTGAGATTAGTCCATCGAGATGACATATGTTAAGATAAGTGAGATTAATCCATCGAGAGAAGATTGAGTTATCCAAATGCGGTTATGTAGGATGTGAGAAGCACTCAATCTTAAAAATGAAAAAGATTTCATTTCTACTATCAAGTTTCACCATTAAGATGGCATATGTTAAGATAAGTGAGATTAATCCATCGAGAGAAGATTGAGTTATCCAAATGCGGTTATGTAGGATGTGAGAAGCACTCAATCTTAAAAATGAAAACGATATAATCAGGTTAGAGATGGTAGTTGTTGATGACCAAGGGACTAATCTCAACAAGGGACTAAAATTATCCATGGTACTAAGGGACTAAAATTATCCATATAGGGTTGGGTTCAACAAGGGACTAAAATTATCCATGGTACCAAGGGACTAATCTCGATCGTCGGAATCAAAATCATCAACGACTAAAAATTAGGTTGTAAATTTTTTATATCGACGCACATGTAGAAGATTATAACAAAAAACCCACTTCATTTTTTTAGTTTTTTTAAATTTTCGAAAATATTCTTTTTCAAAAATAAAAACCGAATATACCAAAATTCATAATTTTTTGTCCTCTACAAATAGACATCCATATTGAT
This sequence comes from Cichorium intybus, assembly GCA_023525715.1. Taxonomy (NCBI): domain Eukaryota; kingdom Viridiplantae; phylum Streptophyta; class Magnoliopsida; order Asterales; family Asteraceae; genus Cichorium; species Cichorium intybus. The sequence continues at coordinate 40,060,754 of CM042011.1, read as the reverse complement.
ATACAAAAAATATTTTTTTTTCATAACTACAGCTCGTAGAGGATTATAACAAAAATCCACTTCACTTTTTTAGTTTTTTTAATTTTTTGACAATATTTTTTTTCAAAAATAAAGACCGTATATACCAAAATTCGTAAATTTTTTGTCCTCTACAAATAGACATCCATATTGATATTCAAAAAATAATTTTTTTTCATAAGTACAGCTAGTCTAGATTCATAATGTGAATCTGAACTGTAAAATTTTGAATATTAGTAATTATTTTACTTTTAAAACTTTTACTACTTCAATATTATAACCATTTATAAGTAATTTACTTGATTCACAAGTGGATTTACTCATATTTACACGAAAATTTACTCATATTCACATATCAATATCATATAGTATTGAGAATTTACTTAAAAGTTTTTTACTATTTCAACATTTTAACAATTTATAATGAATTTACTCTGATTCACAATTGAATTTACTTACATTCACACAAAAAATTTAGTCAAATTCACATATGAATATCATATGGTATTTTAAATATACTCTAAAATATGAATTTGATTAATTTACTTAGAAAATTTTTAATACTTCAATATTTTAATCATTTATAATGAATTTACTATGATGCATAAGCTAATTCCATTTATATTCACACAAAAAACTATTCATATTCACATGACAATATTATATGTCATTGTGAATGCCAACAGTGAATAACAAAATAACAGTTCAGATTTACATGTGAATCTCAACTAGCGGAAAATTTGAATCTGAAGTGTAAAAATTTGAGTATGAGTAAGTATTTTACTTTTAAAACTTTTACTACTTCAATATTATAACCATTTATAAGTAATATACTTTATTCACAAGTGGATTTACTCATATTTACATGAAAACTTATTCATATTCACATATCAAAATCATATAATATTGAGGATTTACTTAGAAGTTTTTTACTACTTCAACATTTTAACCATTTATAATGATTTTACTTTGATTCACACTATAAATAATTTACATTCACACAACAACTTATTCAGATTCACATATCAATATCATATGGTATTTTAAATATACTTCGAAATATGAATATGATTAATTTAGTTAAAAAATTTTAACAATTCAATATTTTAATCATTTATAATGAATATACTATGATTCACAAAGTTAATTCCATTCACATTCACATAAAAATTTATTCAGATTCAGATGACAATATCATATGCCATTGCGAATGTCAAAAGTGAACATAATAACAGTTCAGATTGATCACATGTGAATCTCAACTAGCGGAAATTTCGAAAAAAAAATCATTTTTTATATATCAATATGAATCTCTATTTGTAGAGGATAAAAAGTTATAAATTTCTATATATGCAGATTTTTTTTTCGATAAAAAATAAGCCTTAAAAACTAAAAAAACGAAAAAAAAAAACGAAGTGGGTTTTTTATAATCCGGTAGATGCACGTCCACCGTAAAGTGTACAATCATGTGGATAAGATTAGTCCCTTGGTACCATGGTTTATATTAGTCCCTTGTTGAACTTTTGCCTATATATATATATATATATATATATATATATATATATATATATATATATATATATATATATATATATATATATATATATATATATATATATATATATATATATATATATATATATGTGTGTGTGTGTGTGTGTGTGTATGTGTATATGTGTTTGTATATGTACTTTTCTTTGTACTTTATTGAATTCAATAGATACAAAATTCCTTTTTCTTCCTATCACTGAGTATCTATATTCTGTTGTCCTCGATACAATTCCATTCGTCCTATTATAAAATCAAACCCATAAATCTAATACAGTTTATCTATGACCATGGGATTTCTATATGTTTATAAAGTCGTTCCATGATCGTAATTAAATTGAACACATGGAGCGCATAAAACAAACTAAAAAAAAAAAAACTACCTTTTTAACTAAACACTACCAGACATTTGGGTCACGCACAACAAGGCAGTAAGCACATCTATACCAACATCTCCGATAATTGACTTTACGCGCCTAGCTTTTTTATCTGACACATCACGTTTTACGAATTTTGTTAAACAAAATACGTTTAATATAATTCATCTACAATTATTGATAAGTTTTGTAGATCGAAATGATAAAAGATAAGTAGTTAAAAATAATAAAGATTAAAAGGTTAAGTAAAACAATAAAATAAAATGAGTCATTATTGAATAAATAAGGTTAATCGTGCAAAATATTAAAATTATAAAGAAACATTTATTAGAATCCAACTATTTTATTTATTGACCAAAAATCACTTCACTCAATTAGTAAAAACATCACTTTAAAATTAGTTATTTATCTTTGACCCCTAAGAAAGCCCTTTGCGATGCTCTAAGAAGTAACTATATAACTGTGATAGATAACATCACTACATAAGGCGAAATTCTTAGGAAAATAATATCTTACAAACATGGTCAACAAATCGGTGTGAATAAACCTATTTTGTATTAAATATATTTTTATTTAAATGTAATTTACATCAATTTGGATGACTAGGTTATGATACCCTATTAGAGAATTAAATGCCAATTTCTCTACTAGATAGATGTGTTTGCCGTTAATTTCTTGATCACATTCTCCTATGCACAATTTTTTTTTCTCCTGTGCACAAATGAATGGTACTCTTGATAAGAAACGACACAACTTGCCCTATTATTAAAAGAAAAAAAAAAAGAAGAAGTTTCACATGACAGAATTCTAGTGAGAAAGTGAAAAAATATTCACCCATAAATCATTCTGTCCTTGTTCAAGAGGGCTACCCCTTTGTCCTTTGTTATGGAATTACACAACACTAGCAAACAAATATTATATCTCTCATATATCTCATGATCATTTGGAATGATGGAATGAAGAGTAGCAATCAATCAAAGAGTGAAACAAAAATAATCAAATTAATTAAAGGAATTATTTTGTCTTAATTAAGAATAAATTCAAATGACTTCAGAAATGGACAAAAGAATGGCCGGCTAAGACACCTCTTTGGCTTACTCATTACCCTTTTTAACCTACTTACAACGCATATAAACACTCACCAATACATGCTTTACACGTGGATACAAAACATAGTAGAAATTAGAGTAAACTGCAAATTTGGTCCCTGTGGTTTGTAAAAAAATGTGGGTGTGGTCCAAAAAGTTTTCAACTTGCACCACTGGTCCAAAATCAAAAAACTTTTGTGGTTATGGTCCCTGGCTGACTTGAAAAGACCGGATTACCCTTTTAATTTCTTTTTTTATTTTTTAATAATTCTTTTAATGATTTTTTAATAATTTTTTTAAACCACCAACACCCCTCACCATCTCTCTCTCTCTCTCTCTCTCTCTCTCTCTCTCTCTCTCTCTCTCTCTCTCTCTCTCTCTCTCTCTCTCTCTCTCTCTCTCTCTCTCTCTGCCAAATTAAAAAACCCAGATGAAAGCTCTTTGATATCCATAGCTGCAACCATTCCCTCTCCACTATCGCTGCAACCATTCCCAGATGGGTCGTATGCACGTCTTTTTGAGATTGCGAGTTCGATTAGCAAAGTTACGCCACTCGGAGGTCTCATAAATCGAGTGGGATTCAAGGACGAGTCCACACTCGGAACAAACTGTGTTGCCGGCAGAATGATCGAACACCAGATCGATATTTCGAGATTTTGGCTTTTGTTCTTCATTTTTTCTGATGGATCAGCAAGAGCTCGTTTATTAGATCGATGATGAACTTGTTCATCTTTTGAGATTTAGCCCTAAGCAGTCCTCTGTCTCTCTTGTCTTCTCATCCTCTCGATAACATATTCACATGAACAAGGACACACACAAATCGATTTGTGTGTGCTTCCTTCTATCCAAAAATCCCAATTGTTTCCCCCTGATTTCACGATTGCGAGTTCGATTAGGTTTTTTGGGAGTTTCGGGATTGGTCTGATGAGTTTTTTGAAACTGAGATCAAGACGAGTCAAAGTGAGTAAAACAGATGTATCTGGCAACGACCCGTAGAGTGAATTGTGAGAGATTTCTAGGGCTTGGATTGATTTGAGATTTGAAATAGCGGGTGGGAAGGTGTCAGAGAAGGAATTAGATCGGAGGTTAATTGTTTGGAGATTGGGGAGGGAGAAGAGAGACGTGAGGATTGGGCCGGAAAATTTGTCATCAAACACATCGATTGTGTGTGTGTACGTATGCTCTTTGTTTGCTTCATCTAATTTAATTTGCAATTTTTTGTTTTAGTTTATAGCTTTGTGTGTGTGTTCTTTATCTAGTTTAATTTTCAGGTGTGTATGTGTCGGGGAGTTAACCGGAGAAGATGAAATGGTCGGTAGATCATGGTGGGGATACGGGCGTTGGCTGGAGAGAAAAAGAGAGAGATTATATATATATATATATATATATATATATATATATATATATATATATATATATATATATATATATATATATATATATATATATATATATGTGTGTGTGTGAGAGTGAGTGAAAAAGAGACATAGAGAGATAATGTGTGTGTGTGTGGAGAGAGAGAGATTATCTTTACTTTTTAATTATAGAATAATTAAAACTGATATTAAAAAATGAAAAAAGAAATTAAAAGGGCAAAAAAGTCTTTTCAGGTTTTTCAGGGACCATAACCACAAAACTTTATGCTTTTTGGACGACTGATGCAAGTCCAAAACTTTTTGGACCTTAGTCACACTTTTGTGCAAACCACAGGGACCAAATTTGCAGTTTACTCTAGAAATTACGATAGGCTTTAATTCCAAGCGTCTTTAAAATAAAAACATATTCTTTTTTAAATATTTTTATTGGTTATTAACCAAGGATCAAATATATCAACACAAGTATTGTGTAACCTTAAAACTCATGCTGGACCACTTATTTAAAACACATTCATTTAAGAATGTACAAAATTTAGTTCATTCTTTTAAGAATGGTAAGAATGTTGGATTAGGTGTCTAAGTCATGACTAATAATTAATATTTACCTAATTAATAGAAGCAAAGTCCATTTGGGTTGCCCTCATAGCTGGAGGTTTGGTAGAAAGTTTGGTAGAAAGAGAGGTTGATTTATTATGGGATTAATAAATCAATAGAAATAAAATATATGGTTTGTTAATATATTAAAGTAATAATATATTAATTAGAAACTATATTGATTGATTAATAATTAATCAGGAATTAATTGGATTAATTTCTGTGACATTAATTAGATTAATCAGGAAGTCAATGATTAAAGTCGTACAAATTCAATAGTTGAATTGCGGCGCGCGGCGCGCCAATGTAAAGGCCGCGATGCGCGTACATATTCGTACGAATTCAATAGTTGAATTGCGGCGCGGCGCGCCAATGTAAAGGCCGCGACGCGCGTACGTATAATTCGGAAAATGGCTGACGGCTAGGGTTTCTTGTTTCCCTATAAATAGGGAACCCTAGGCCTCATTATTGGTGTTCATTCTATTATTCTCTCTGGAATTTTCGTCCACCCTCTGGCTCCCTGGGTGTGATCTCATTTGAGGCAGGACACTTGTGCTGCTTAGCTTCAAGATTAAAACTAAAGGTTAGATTTTCTGATTTATTCTTTTAGTTAATTTTGTTTGGCTTTTAGGAATTAGTTACATGTTCAAAATAAGAAAACATAGATCTTTTTCTAGGTTGCATGTGAACTTAGGTTATTTAGTTCATGGTTGCGGAAAACCTTTCAGTGGTATCAGAGCATTTGGTTGTTTTCTTATTGAATGGCTGTAATAGTTTTCCTAATTAGGGTTTAAAGGTTATAAATCCTTTGGGCCTGATTTCGATTTTGGGGTTTAGGGTTTTTTTAAACCCTAGCCCTCCCCCCTCTTTTTCGATTTTCTGCTTAGGGTTTTAGGAGGTTTCCTATTTTTGGTAACTTTAATTGGTTAATTAAATAGATAACCTTAAACCCAGTTTATTTGAATTCGATAATTAGGGGTTTAAGATAGGTTTAAATTGATTTGATTAATTTGGAAAAACCTATCTACATTTGAATTAATTTAATTAATTGTTTGATTAAAAGATAATTCAAGGGATTTAATTTAATTTTAATTTAATGGTTAAATTTCGAAAATTAAAGGATAAATCCTAAAATATTTTAAAAGGTTTAAAATATCTAGATTTAATTAATTTAATTAATAGTTTAATTAAAAAATAAATTAAATCAAAATTAAAGGTTTAATTTAATTTGAAGTTTAATAGTTAAATTTCAGGAAATTAAAAGATAAACCAGTAATATTTTAAAAGGTTTTAAATACATCTTATATATATTATTAAAATTTAATACTATATGTATAAGATAAATTGGTTAGTCAAATCATTAGTAGGCCTCATTCACGAAGCTGGTCTATAAAGTGGGTATAAGGAGACTGCCTATAAAATGGCGGTCTAATGGGTGTTCACTCTCACCCACCGCTCGCCTGATCAGTGGAGGGTCGTTAGCCGAACAGTTTTGATAGGACCGCTTAATCATTAAAAGTATAATGATCAAAGTACTAGAACCCTTACAAGAATTCCCAAATCTAGTTACTTTAGAAAAAATGTGAATTTGATGCTAACCCATGAAATTGCACATTGCACTTTATGAAACGTTGGTGGAGCGTGTGTGGGTTACCGGCACACCAATGGGGGTTCATAAAGAGTGGCAATGGGTTTCTCGGGTGTTATCATTGTTGATGGAGCGTGTGTGGTTAACCGACACATCAATTTGAGATGATAATGGACCCCGAGAGTACCGAGCTAATTTGCATGGTTATTCACACCCGGTTTGTGATCATCGGCATCCCAGTCACAAACGGTGGGGCATATCCGAGATTAAACATGTCATTGAACAGTTCAATGAATCTCACAGATCTAGGAATTTCATAAGACTGAAATTGATAAAAGTTATCTACCTTAATGACCACTGTGTTGTGACTACGGCATCCCTCTTCACAGCATAGTTGGGGTATTTTGGATCCTAGCCTTGTTAAATAATATATATTGGGTAATTATTTAAAAGGATTAATTAAACGAATAAATTCAAATTTTATATATGTCTGAAGAAAATGTCATTCTCCTCCTTCTCCTCCTTCACCCATTTCTGAGAGCTTCAGAAATCACCTGTTTAGTATGGTAAGGCTGACTGGCCTGAACTATGTGATATGGTTTTGCAATTAGAGAATAGTTCTTGGTTTTGCTAGCAAACCATATCCGACTGAGTGTCCGCTACCATACATGACATCACACAGCAGCTTATGATGATCATGACTCCTTGACCATTGAGACCAAGGAAGTTCGTTGCCTTATGCTATTGATCATTAACCCCGAGTTCCGCAGGGATTTAGAATTCCTGGGGTCTGATAAGTTAGCACAGCTAGTTCAGGAAAGGTTCCGTGAACTGGTTGAATAAAGGGAACGAACTAGGATCTTCAAAGAGCTTGAAGTTGCAAGCTAGAAGGAAGTAGCACCAGTTTGCGTGTTCCCGAGATTGAGGGATACATAGGCGAACAGTATAAAACTGGTTTCCCTTTGTGATCGGGAGTTAAGCATTAGCTCAACTCGCTGATCTATTCATCCAGATGAATAGAAAGGGTAACCGGATAAGACAATTGTGGAAGTGCATTCAATGTCGACTCTGTATGAGTCGTTCATGGAGAAGCATAGTTCCATTAATTCAGCTGCTTCAGGATTGAGTCCAGTATTAAGGTGCATCAAGAAATGATCCAGATCGTCTGGACCGATTGTTCGATGTTTCAAACTGGGAATCCACAAGGTGGGACACAGTCACGGAAAGATTGGAAAAATGCTCCAAAGTCAAACCGTTTGGCAAACTCATAAATATCTTAGAATTCAGAACACCTGATCCTCATTTCCTTGATACAGGATGTGTTTCACACATTTGCTCTGTATGCACGAACTCTGGAGGATGCGGGATGGTGTCGCACAGGAGCATATTCGGATTGGATCTGGAGCTCGTGCGGTTTTTGAGTTAAGCTAGATATTTGTTCTTGTTATTAGTTTATAGATACATACGACATGGATTCGCATAGTACATTGTTCTGAGGATAATTCTGGTTTAATGAAATTTTTTTTGAAACATGATTGTTTTAATTATCCTCGAAATGTTATGTGAATGTGTTGATGACGTAAATGGTAATAACTTGAATGTTGATACATCCAATGAGATTGGATTTATGAATCGTGTTCTTTATGATTGTTAAAGTGAATTTTATGAGAATCACTTCAACCAAAGGTCTAGTTGGACAGGACTTTGGAATCATTTGACTTAGAGTCACATGATGAATTGAGTGCTTAATAAAATTAATTGTGGCAAGAAAGGAATCACCCAAAGATCCAATGGATAGGATTTTGGAATCAGTTGACTTGGAGTCAAGTGATGATTGCATGTCTTGAACAATATTAACAAAGTCATAAATTTACATGGAGATGTAAAAGACCTTAAGATTTGAGCAACAGACACATAAGTTACTGTGTATTGCTCGAATCTTCGAACAGAACACGATTAGTTATGCTTCATGATATTTGCCAAATGTTTTGACAAATATGGCTTCGTTTATCGGAATAAGCGATTGATTTGAACCTTGAAGTGTTCAAGGATTTCAAAGGAAGTATAAGATCAACAGAACCTGAGTAACAACATAGACTGAGAAAATGTTTCACAGTTTATCCTCTTCCAAGAACACTAATGGTAATAATGTGTCTTAGGGAAGATGATGGACCATTGATCGAAATAGTTTTGATCCTCGGTGTATAAGATACACTGGGTACATTTCCGACTGATATTTCAATGAATTGAATATTCAACCAGTCAGACCGCAGAAGCCATATTCCAACCGCATCTTAAACTAAGTAGGTTATGTCGACACTGTCTGAAATGTAAAGTTGGGATCGTCCCACTAGTACATAGAAAGTCCAGGGTCATGTAGCATTCGTCTGAATCTCATGACAAGCCTGAAACTGATCAGCAATGTCGTTTCATTGGCCACTCCGGTTATCCTTTGAAAGAAGAGTACTTTTAGAAAGAACTCAAGTTCTAAGGAAACAGTGGGAGTAAGAATAATTCTGAATGAGTTCAGGGATTAGCTAAGTGAAAGAACCTTTAGTCACCACTGGGACTTGACCAGGAATTAGATTCCTGTTAAACCTGACATATCCTCTCTTCGCTTGACCAGTAGTTATTGTCACCGTCATAAGGAGTTATGATTTGGGTGATATACCAAGTAGTGGTAAAACACTAAAGATGGTACGGATAAGTAATCCGACTGCTGGAAGCATTGGTGAGCCCGGTTGCTGCCAAATAAGAGAACCTTACCGCGAGACACAGCCTATGTGACAGTTTTATTGATCTTTACAACTGGTCTAGGAACCAGTGGGAGTAATTGAATCATCAAAAAAGGGAACATAGAAATGTACTTACAGAACATCTGGTTGAATGAGTCATCACTTGGAGTCAAGCAATTGATTCTGAGAGAAGCACTCTCAATAGAAGATGTAATCCGAGAGGATTCTGCGTGGCATAGTGTGAGTCGTTAGTGGAGCATGTGTGGTTTACCGGCACACTAATAGGGACTCACATAGAGCCTGCCATTACAAAAGGTACATGGCCCTGGGATTCGTCCCATGGGCATCTCGCAAGAAAGGATATTCGGATTCTCAAAATAGGCCAAAAGGTTTGGATTTTGTGAATAGCCTGAAATATTTCCTTTAATATGTCGGAAAGGTTTGGATTTCGGTTTCACAAAATGTGCCATAAGTTCTGGATTTTGTGAATAGTCTGAAAGAGTCATATAACGGTGTCAAAACCAGTGGGAGTATCGTTGTTATCTGCTATCATTGTATGTGGATTACATACTGGTTCTAGGAAACGTCTCTTATCATTACAAGTGTAATGACTTGGTGTTAAGAAATGGTTCGCTATGAAAGACTTTAAAAGATACAACATACTCAGGTGGTTGTGAACATCTATTAGATAGATCAGAATTCTGCCAATATGATCTTGATGAGATTCAAGATGCATAACCCCAGGAATGGAGTTTCCTGTCATTACAAAGTGTAATGAATTGGCATGAAAGAAACAAAGAAGGTGCAGCATACTCACGTAGTTCACAGACATCTATCGGATAGATGAGACTGATAGTATAGACTTAGCCATTGAGAATATGATCTTGATGGGATTCAAGATGCATAAGAAAGAGTCTCTGAAAGGAAATGTTTCCGGAAATCATGACACAAGGATTATTGGTAATCTTAGGATTCCGAAAGGGTTTGGAATGAGATTACATCAGGTTCCACGAGCCTCTTGGACCAATCAGAAGTGTTATGAACATACCCTGATGACTTGATGCTTAGAGCATGGTAAGTTAGTTTCAGGATATGACCTGGCTGAGAGTACTAATTGGATTTTTTGAACAGACGTGAGAAATCATTGGGAAGTGATTAGGGTGATTGATTTGAAAGGGTTTTCAAATCGGTAATTGTTTACACCAGAACGTGGTGCTGTAGGACTTCATGGTTAAAGAATTTCGTTGGTTTCTGATGGAGCGCGTGTGGTTCACCGGCACATCATGACACCTCGAAATTGTCTTAGGGTGTAGTCATGTAGACTAAAGACCCGAGAACCATGGGCAGTCACGGTACACATCACCGAAATGGAGTTGTGAGAGAGAATGACAAAATGACAAATTGAGATATCATCGGAAGAGTATCCGATAGGATCATCTGCAATAAAGTGTATAAGTGTTAGACACTTGGATACATAGAAATAGTGAAAAGGTCATAGACATAGATATAAAAAGGCTTGAATTGAAAGTTTAAAAGAGAATAAGAAACCGATAATAGTTATGATAAATCCTACTTGGTGATTACCTCGTGGAGACTTGGTAATAAGCAGGAGTAGCTGCCAGTCAGATTTTATGTTTCGCTTTTGCATGTTTACTTCCTGAATAATTGGATTATTCAAATATCCACAGTCACTCATACTTTTAGGGAGTAAGTATGAAGGAAGACTGTCATGAACTGGTGTGTAGATTGTCTAAGGAGTTAGACATAGCAATAAGATTGCTGCAACGTTCATGAGTACTTGGAAATGGAGATTTGAGTATTGGATAAACCCGCGGATTGCTTCATGGATTATATCACGAGCAATGTTGAGACGATAATATCTTATGGTCTTAAAGTGGAGAGATATGAGTTATAATTTGCAAGGCGGTTGTTCATTGATAGTACGAAAACGTATCAGTAACTCGGTGTTATAAAACGTGCTGTTGTGAGTAATTTGTCGGGTAAAAGATATAACATATTAGTCGAAGCTTATTCGTCCCTTGACCCAGACGGGAAACAGATATCTGTTGGCCACTCGATGATTTTGAAGTTGACTGAAGCGCTGGCCAGCCAGGACTGAATTGATACGTTCAATTAGAAGTCTAATAGTCATAAGCAAAATCGGAAATCGAGAAACAGTGTGTCAGACAGAGATTGATCTCAATCCATGTCGCATGTCTGAAAATATCTTGTTGGACGGAGGATCATCTGATCACTTATCTATGGACAGAACTGACTAGGTCAGAGTTCGGCAGCAGTTTCTAGGAAGCTACAGTTTGCTGGTTAATTAGAGGTTAAATTGGTAATTATAGTCATAGACTTATCCAAGTGGGAGACTGTTGGATTAGGTGTCTAAGCCATGACTAATAATTAATATTTACCTAATTAATAGAAGCAAAGTCCATTTGGGTTGCCCTCATAGCTGGAGGTTTGGTAGAAAGTTTGGTAGAGAGAGAGGTTGATTTATTATGGGATTAATAAATCAATAGAAATAAAATATATGGTTTGTTAATATATTAAAGTAATAATATATTAATTAGAAACTATATTGATTGATTAATAATTAATCAGTAATTAATTGGATTAATTTCTGTGTCATTAATTAGATTAATCAGGAAGTCAAGGATTAAAGTCGTACAAATTCAATAGTTGAATTGCGGCGCGCGGCGCGCCAATGTAAAGGCCGCGATGCGCGTACATATTCGTACGAATTCAATAGTTGAATTGCGGCGCGCGGCGCGCCAATGTAAAGGCCGCGACGCGCGTACGTATAATCCGGAAAATGGCTGACGGCTAGGGTTTCTTGTTTCCCTATAAATAGGGAACCCTAGGCCTCATTATTGGTGCTCATTCTATTATTCTCTCTGGAATTTTCGTCCACCCTCTGGCTCCCTGGGTGTGATCTCATTTGAGGCAGGACACTTGTGCTGCTTAGCTTCAAGATTAAAACTAAAGGTTAGTTTTTCTGATTTATTCTTTTAGTTAATTTTGTTTGGCTTTTAGGAATTAGTTACATGTTCAAAGTAAGAAAACATAGATCTTTTTCTAGGTTGCATGTGAACTTAGGTTATTTAGTTCATAGTTGCGGAAAACCTTTCAAAGAACTCATTATGTCAAAAACTTATTCTGTTAAAAATGTGTTTTTTTCATTGTTACGAGAATGAAATCTAATGGTCAGGATTTGGTTACAGGATAACACAATAATTGTCATGCTTATTATAATCTAGCTCATTAACCATAATATGTAACAATGTAATTTCATGCCAATTCATCTAGTCATTTTTATTGAGAAATTGGTAAAAGAGCTTGTGAAAATGTGAAAATGGTTGATAAATTGGTAAAAAGTCTTTTCGTTTATATCAATTTGTAAATATATATAACTTTCTCTATTAATAAGTCATTTAACCCTATTTTTAACTTAAAGTTTTGACATAAATGACCATGGAACTCTTGATTTTGATTCGATTTAGTCATTAAAGATCTAATCATGTTAAATTAGACATTGAACTCTGAAGTTTTATTCATTTTGCCGTTTGGGACCTCGTTAGCCCATTCCTTTGCCCACGTGGAGCCTACGTGGCCTTAGTGGGGTCTCCGTTAATGACGTTTAAACAGTAACGACTGACAAAAAAGGTGAAACGATATCGTTTTGCACGTTGGCAATTGGCTAGGATGTCAAATCATGATTGTCGCCATTCTCCGACATACTCCCATAGTTGTAGACAATTTGATTTCTTTTTCAAAGCACTCCAAACACACGAACTCTAAAATCAAACATCTCCTTAAAAGAGTGATGAGTAGTGAAGCAAAAGGATTTCTACCATGGTGTATTTGTGCCAAATGCTATGAGGTATGAGAATGGAGACAGTGAGAAAGTAGAAGCATTCAACTTTGAGACACTTACCTACAACTCATTCAAGCAATGACTAAAGGATGTTAACAAAGATCGCTGTGATTCGTGTACTTTGTTTTTCTTGATAAAACATTATCACAATGGTTGAAGAAGCTTCAAGATGAAGTGGACTACATAAGATTTGTAGATTAAAGCATGTCAACTGGTGGACCATTGCAGGTGTAAGTTGATCAGTTTAACAAGCCATTATTTTACTGGGTACATGACGAGTGTTACTATAATCTAAGGATAACATCCTAATATCGTCTAATGAAGAATCTGAGGAAGATGATTCTCTCACTTGTAATGGCATTCCTTTTTGCACACCCCTGAAGATGAGGTATAATCCCTTTTCAACCATTCTTAATGACAAATTCTTGACTAAACTGGTTGTTACTAATGAGGAGAAGGAGGACAATGATGAATCCCAGTTAATTACTCCTAACCTAGATAATGACCAACCTTATTTCCCTATCTTTGATTCCAACACATATTGGAAATTACAAAAACCTATGCTGGATATGCGTTTCAAATCACCAAAATAATCGAAGCATATGTCACAAAACTATGATGTTGCTAATGGTTATCCCATGTGGTGGCAAATGAACGAGCATACTAGGTTGTTGAGGTGTGGTAAATATGATAATAAGCATGAGGACCAATGTCCCTTTAGGAGCATCTTAGACTAGTGAGAAAGAATAGGCATTCCAAATCATGTCTTTAAATCCCACACGTCATTGTTCTAGACATTTCTATATTGGAACCATACTCACATACAAATGGCTTGGGAATCATTTAAAATATAGATTTTAGCCACCAAGATCTTGTCCATAAGGGAACTGAAAGCTAAAATTCCCACAAAGCTTAACATCAAAATGAGCTTGTCCGAGGGCTAGGAAGCATGCATTGGAAGAGCTAGAAGGGTCATTAAAAGAACATTACTCTATGACATGGAGTTATGGTGAGGAAATTAGAAAGTCATAATCGGGATTAATAGTGAAGATGGATGTTGACACTATGCTTTGTCGCACAACATATTTCAGTAAGTTCTACATTTATTTCAAAGCTCTTAAAGATGGATGGAAGGCTGCTTGTAAGAGGGTTATCAGTTTGGGTGAGTGTTTTTTGAAAGGGGTATGAAAATGTGAGTTACTTTCTATAGTCGGAAGAGATGTGAAAAACCAAATTTATTGTTAGCGGAAGATGTATTGTTGTATTTATTGTTTGTGTATAGTCTAATAGTTTTGGTTAGGCCCCTATGTATTTCGGCACTTTGTATTTATATTTATACGTGTCATTAATGATAACATGGTTTCATGTGAAAATACCGAGTTTCATGGTATCAGATCATCGCCACCCCTCCAAAAATCTTGCTCTCCCAAAAATCCTAGCCGACGGCGTCATTTCTGTCGGTCATTCCCTCATCACCCCTTATTTGCTCTTTCTCAATATGGTCTTTTGTTCACAATGACTAGAGCTCCTTCTCCCACTGTTTCTGACAAACCTACCTCCACGGTCAACTTAAAACATGTTGTCCCTCTTGTTCTAGATCTTGATCGTATGAATTATGATATTTTGCATGACCTTTTCGAGATTCATTGCATTGCATATGGCGTGGCTCATCACCTTGAGTCGCCTACTAAAGGAATTATCACAGCTGCTGAGAAAGTCGAGTAGAAGCATGTGGATTCCATTGTGAAATCCTGACTTTATGGTACTCTATATTTTTCTTTGCTTCACACAATTGAAGACTCCTCTATCATTGAGTACTGCAATTGTATTAAGTCTCTAGTTGATCAACTTGACAACATGGATGAAAAAGGTTCCCAAAACCAATGTTGTTGCTTACATGCTGATCGGGTTATGCAGAAATTTTGCTACATCGCAACTACCATTCGTCACCGTGACCCGCTGCCTTCGTTTTGAGACACTCAATGGATGTTAGTGATCGAGGAGCAACAAATTCTCCAAGATGATAAACTTATGTCCGCTGTAACCCACACGATCATGCTTCTTCTCCTACAATTCTTACTACCGATTCTGCTCCTCAATCTACCCACCAAAACAGTGTTCGCGGTGGTGGCCGGCATAATCTCGGCGGTGGCGACGACAAGCATGGTGGTCGCCAAAATTATGGAGGCAGGCATACCGGGGGCAACAGTCTTACCGATCTCCGTCGGGCACTTCCGGCTGGGCATGTAGTACCCGATTAACACTCAAGACCTCTCGACTAGTCCACCTAGTCTGCCCAACTCAGCGTTAACAACCATTCTTTGGTCCAAGGTACGTGAACTCCCCTCAGCAGGCCTTCACTGTTACTCAACAACCCAATCTGACACAGTGGCCCACACAACAGGCCTGGTATCACCCGATCTAGAAACGACACTCCCGCAAATCTTCAATACAATGTCGTTAAATGACCCAGGAAACATTCAATGGTATATGGACACTGGCACGACCTCTCACCTACATACGGATGCAAGTATAATCAAGTCTATTTCGGATAAAACTAATTTTTTACTTCATCTATTTTATTAGGGGACAGATCTTATATACATGTTACTAAAGTAGGACAGACAACTCCCCCATTGTCTGATCCTTATTGCACCTTAACTTTTAAAAATGCCTTGATCACTCCTCAAATCATTAAAAATCTCATTTATCTTCGTTGATTTGTTCATGAAAATATATGCACTATTGAATTTGACCCTTTTGGATTTTCTGTGAAGGACTACCGAACTTGTCAAAATCTAATGTGATGTGATAGCACTGGTGACCTCTATCCTGTCACAACTCCGACCCCTCAAGTTTTTGCTTTTGTTGCTCCGTCTCTTTGGCATCAATGCCTTGGTCATCCCGGTCATCATGTCATGAAGCATTTAGTTAATAAACGTTTTATTTCATGTTCCGCCAATAAAAATTCTATTTTATGTCATGCATGTCAAATGGACAAACATGTTAAATTGCATTTTAGTTTATCTGAGTCTGTTACACATTTTCCGTTTGAAATTGTGCATTCTGATGTTTGGACCTCTACGATTCAGAGTATTAGTGAATTAAATATTATGTTACATTTTTTGATAATCATTATCATTTTTTGGGTGTATCCTCTTCGTGCGAAATCTGATGTGTTCTCAAAATTCTTGCATTTTCATGCCTTTGTCAACAATAAATTTCAAACTGACATCAAAGCTTTTCAATGTGACAATGGGGGTGAATATGATAATTAGAACTTCTGAAAACTATTTGATGAAAATGGCATTAAAATGTGTTTCTATTTCCTTCATACCTTGCAACAAAATGGTAAAGTCGAACACATGCTTTGAATTATAAACAATGTCATACACACTCTTTTGTTTCATGCTCGTACTCCACATACATTTTGGGTTGAGTCTCTTCACATGACAACTCATCTTTTGAACATTCTTCCCACCACCGCCCTAAATAATGATACTCATTTCCATAAATTCTTCAACAAACAACCATCTTATTCTCATCTACGGGTTTCCGGGTGCCTCTGTTTTCCGTAAACTGTCACTCCTCACAAACTGTCACCAAAATCCACACCTTGTATCTTTCTTGGGTATCCATCAAACACAAGGGCCACTAGTGCCTCAACCTTCACACAAATCAAATAATTATTTCTCACCATGTTGTCTTTGATGAAACAGTTTTTCTATGTGGCTCCATGACTCCAAACACATCTCCCTCATACACTTTTCTAAAACACATCGATCCTCCCGCACATATTTCCTCGCCATCCATTTCTCCTCACTAGGATGGATCTCCCAAGGCAAGTTATCCTCACGAAACTGCCTCTTCGTCTACTCTCTCTCCTCCCGAGGCTGACTCTACCGCCCCTACAGCCTATACACACCCAACTACACCTCAGTCACCCTATATACGTCTCCCACTTCCATACCCTCTCCATTGCCTTCCCACATCGTATACACACTCATTCAAACCATGGTATCTTTAAGCCAATTTAGAAACTCGACCTTCATGTTGACTCCTCCTATCTTATTCCTAAGACTTATGCATAGTCCTTTAAAGATCATAACTGCTAAATACGATGGCGGATGAATATTCTGCTCTTATCTCTAATAAGACTTGGGTACTAATACCCCGTCTACCGGCTGCTAACATAATAAGTTGCATTTGGTAGTTCAAAAAGAAGCTTAATGCAAATTGCTCTTTGTCGCGATATAAGGCTCGTCTTATTACCAACGGACGGAGTCAATGACCAGGCATCGACTATGATGAGACTTTTAGTCCTGTGGTCAAACCTGCCACTATTCGCACAGTTCTCAACATAGTCATCACTCATAAGTGGCATATTCGACAACTTAATGTGAAGAATGTTTTTCTTCATGGACATTTATAGGAAATTGTATATATGCAGCAACCACCAGGGTTTCGGGATCCATCCAGGCCGGATCATGTTTGTTTGCTTCAGAGGTCCCTTTATAGCCTAAAACAGGTTCTACGTGCTTGGTTTCACCGTATTGCCAGGTTTATCTCACCTATTGGTTTTGTTCATAGCAAGTGTGACTCTTATTTATTCATATATAGACAGGGCTCCTGCACGGCGTATCTCCTTCTCTATGTCGATGACATTATCCTTATTGGCATGTATCATCTCTAGTTTGAGCACCGAGTTCTCCATATTCGCTATTGAAGATCTTCACTATTTTCTTGGTATTTCGGCCACCAGATCCACTGATGGTCTATTTTTGTCTCAACAAAAATATGCCAATGAGATTCTTGAGCGCGCTAATTCTCAATTTCAAACCAGCCCGTACTCCTGCCGATGTATCGGCCAAGTTTGATGGTTCGGGCCTTCCGGTTGCCGATCCCACTCTTTATCACAGCCTTTTCTGGTGTCGTGTAGTACCTTACATTCACGAGACCGGGTATTACGCAATGCACAACCTTACGAATGGATATGTTCCAATGCGGAAAGGGGATGACCTACGGGGGCGCCTGTAAGAAAATGATGCTAATGAAAAGAACTATGAAAGCAATTGGTCTAAGTTTTTATGATAAAAAAAATGATTGTATGTATTGATAATAAAGTGAAGAATTTATGTTATGGTGAAGAAGTAATGATTCTATGTTTTGATGATAAAGTAATGATTTTATGTTTTGTTGACAATTTAGAAATTAGCAATATGATTTCTAAAAGATTTTGTGGAAAAATCTTCAGTTTGGTTTCAAATGTTGGTTTACATAAACGTAAATGGAGAAATATGTTTTTAAAACTATTAGTTTAATTATTATCATGTTGGGTCTAAAACCCATGTAACTCATGAGACTTTCGTCTCACGTATTACTTGTTCTTATCATGCTATGTACTCAAGAACATGATGATTGACATCAGATGATAGAAAGAAATGAATTAGAAGTTGTCATGTGGATTATAGATAGAAAAGATTATCAGAAGATAGAGTTACCTCTTAATGCGGTATAGTTATGATATGTAAGTGAGATACATTATGTTTATGGTTTAGAATAACCATTGTAGTTATGTTGTAAAGTTTTGCTATGTCATGTATTGTTTTTGGGCTACGTTGGATTGAGTCGTGTCAGTAAGGATTTTATCGAATTAGCCTAAAGGTTATGCCGAATTTTCAGTAGAAATGTTGTATGATTACATGACATGATTAATGATTAATGAAAAAATACAAAATAATTGTTTTTTAATTAACATGATTAATGAAAAGGCACAAAATAAGAACTAAATTTTAAAGCAAAGGATTATAATGTGGGGTGGGGTATATGGGTAGGCATAGGTGGGGGTATGCAGGTAAAGGTGGATGTTGGTGATGGTAAGTATAAGAGGTGGGTGGGATGGGGTGGCGATACAGGTATGGGTGGATGGGTGTTTGGTATGGGTATGGGTGGTTGTGATGGGTGTGGTGGGATGGGGATGGGTGCTTGGGGGTAGGTAGGGGTGGGTGTTCAGTGGTGTGAGTGGTGTAGGTTGGGTGTGTATTAAAGGGTGGATAGGATTGGGTGTATGTTCGGAGGTGGGTAGGGTGGGTGGCTGTGGTAAGTGTTGGGGTGGGTAGGTGTTAGGGTGGGATGGGGAGTGGGTCTTTGGGGTATGGTTGGGGATGGCTGCTTTGGGGATGGGTAGGCTGGGAAGGGTGTTCGTTCTATATGAATTGGGTGGGGTGTGTATATTTGGGGGAAGGGGTAAGGTGGGTCGGTATTAGGGTGAGTTGGGGTGGGTGAGAATGGGTGTTTGGGGGTGGGTAGGAACGGGGTGGGCTTAGGGTGTGTGGTGCATGGGGGTTGGGTGTAGGGGTGTGATGGGGTAGGTGAGTTAGGGTAAGGGTGGGTGGGTGTAGGCTGGGGTGTGGAGGGTGTGAACTGGTATCAGGTGTCAGGGAGGTAGAGGTGAGTGCGTTTGGTGGTGGGGTAGGATAGGGGTAAGGGGTGGGGGTTGGTGTACGGTGGGGATGGGATGTGTATTTGGGGTGGGTGTGTGTGTGCATAGTTTAGTAAAGTTTTAAAAATAGAAAATTGTGAGAAAAAAATTATCAGTTTTTCAAAATTTTCTAGTTTTTTTGTAAATTTGAGAAATAGAAAATTTTAGAAAAATGGTTGAACAAAATGTGTTTTCAAAATTTTGTTTTTCATTGGAAAATTTTCCAGAATAACCGGAGAATTTTTCACAACCAAACACAAGGATCCAATCTATAATTTTACTATAAGTATTGGGAGAGTTTTTGTAAGTTAGTTTTAAATCTACAAGTGATATCTTAAATTCAACCTTTCTTGTGTGGTTTACTTTTTTAACTTGGCCGTATGATACATGTTGGTAGGAACGTTCATAGGTGTGTTTACTTTCTAATGTATATTTTACTCAATGTGCTAATAATATGTATACTTTACTAAAACATTGTATTCTTCACCAATACTTTTTTTTCCAAAACACAACAATCCATTACAATTTTGTCCAAAACCAAATAACTAAAAGGGTTTGACCTCTCACATCATAAGCTCGCTAACTTCATCAGCTTATGGTTAACACCACTTCATTTTTTATGTTCCTAGAATGGAAGATACCGAATACATAACTCTTTGTAATTAACAATTTGATGCAGAAATATACTTCCATGAAGCCGCCGAATAAAATCATTTTGTTGCGAGTGTATATTCAAAACTTCGAATTACCATTCAACTTCTTTTATATATAAAAATAGTATTTTACCTATATAGAACAAATATATCTGTATTTAATTACTTGCATCAGAGTTTAAATGGACTCATATATCGTCGTCATTTGTTTTATCTCTTTATAATAGTTTGTTGGATGCAAATATTAAATGCGTTATGAAATTTGGATATCCAAAAAGGCAAAAATCCATTCAACATCGTTTGAATATGCGTACGAATGTGACAATTTAAGGACCGTTTGGAATTGCTTATTTAAAACTAGACGAATAACCGCGCGTTGCGCATGAATACAAATTATATAATCAAAATACTAACACATATATATTGTGAATAATAATTAGTTTATCGTTGTTTGTCATGTCCTACACAATTACATTTAATTCAATCATCTTTCAATATATTAAAGTCGATTATCTTATTATATGTCATAATAATTGTGAAACTGTTTGTAGAAATGAAGTATTTTCATGTGGTTGAAGTTAACTATTTATATTAAATGAAAATTAACTGATTCCATTAAATAATTATTTTAATGTCAAAACTCTTTAATTCTAACTAATCTTACTTATAAATAATTATAATTTCAAATGTTTTTTAACCTTAAGATAGTTAATTGATACTTATGGTATTTAAAATGATGAATAATACTAACATTAAATATAAAAAAAACATGTATTTTCAACTTCAACTAAATTGGTTGTTGAATGTTAATAGAAGCATTGTCAATTTTAAAATACTAATTTGTTTAAATACAAAATAATAAGAATATACATATTGATTAGGCTAGAGGATTTCATATACCGATTCAAAAAGATTTACACATTACATATACAATAACATTAAAAATATATTTTGTCGTCAAATTTAACAACTAAAAACTAACGTTTAATTAAAATGAATGAATTATCATAATAAGTATTAAAATAACATTATCTAAAAAAAGTTAATGGATTTGAAAAGTTAATGGATTTTAAAATCTCACATTAATAAAAAAAAGTTAATAATTATCATTAAAATACATTTAAAAAGTTAATGGATTTTAAAATCAATGTGGTTGAAGGAAAATTACTATAATATAACAAATATATAGATATAGATATTAAAGCTCTTCAAATTCCAATAAAAGCTATTTATCATTAAACTATTATAACTTAAATGACTTTGTTAACTTATACATTCACTTGATATGTGTGGTACTTATTATCAATAAAAATAATAATTTGATATCTAAAATAATTAGTCGTCTTGAACGAATATACGTAAATACTAAATTTTAGGATGTTGTTTTGGTTTAATATTTCTAATTTGATATTTAGATTTATAAATTAAAGTAATATAAATGGTTTTTGTGATTATTAAATTAATATATATTAAAAATAAACAATAACAAATATTTGTTAATCATAACTTTAAATCATTGATCATTTATCACATTCAATTGATGGTGTATCGACCGTTATAAGTTTTGTGAAGGTGTACACTTATATATATATATATATATATATATATATATATATATATATATATATATATATATATATATATGTGTGTGTGTGTGTGTGTGTGTGTGTATACATGTATATATATATATATATATATATATATATACATACTATATATATATATATATATATATATATATATATATATATATATATATATACATACATACATACATACATATATATATATATATATATATATATATATATATATATATATATATATATATATATATATATATATATATATATATGTGTGTGTACATAGACACACACACACACACATAATGTGTGTATACATGTGCATGTATGTATGTATATAATGAATAACAAACATATCCAACATATTGATCTTTATACATAACAAATAACATATAATACGAAAGAAAATTAATATTACAACTTTTAATAACATAAAAATCTTAAAACAACTATGATAACATTTATATTAAAAAACAACATATTGAACATTCATAAATTATACAAAAAGAATACATAAACATCAACATACATTTTATATATTTGCTTTATTGAGAAAATTTAACAAACTCTCGTTTTTATCCATTTACCTAAAAAAGAAGATTATCGGTATTGTAGATTTACCTCTTATCCCAAACTATATTATCCAAGAAATTTCACATTATAACCATTGATGCGTGAAAAATCATTTCTTCAACTCTT
The DNA here is from genome assembly GCA_023525715.1 of Cichorium intybus. Lineage (NCBI taxonomy): Eukaryota > Viridiplantae > Streptophyta > Magnoliopsida > Asterales > Asteraceae > Cichorium > Cichorium intybus. Next base: position 40,038,131 of record CM042011.1, on the reverse strand, counting down.
CATATTTACATCACAAACTCTTCAAAATATGATGATTTTTGTGACAAAATCTTGTTTATATACTACTAATATACTCATTACATATTAATGATAGGAAGATAAAAACTCATTATTAATTGTCATTACTCATTAGTTTTAGAATATGAAAAAGGAATTAGTTAAAACCTATTAAATATCATAATAGTAAAATATAAGTTAGAAAACTATTGAGTGATAGTGATTAATTGCTTGGAAGTTGAAAAGTTATGGAGGTTTCAAATGAATATGGTGCAAGAATTAAACATATATTGAACCATATTCATTTGGATGACCTCCTTTATAAGATTTATATAGATATAGATATAGATATAGATATAGATATAGATGATTTATACATCTTTGTAAAAAGGATCATTAGCTTATTTAGTTTGAAAACTAAGTTTTAGAGAAAAGTGTTTGAATTAGCTTATCCGACACTAAAACGTAATAATTTGTTAAGTTGATTTTTAGTGTTTGTCAAATTCTGCTTTTTGTTTTTTTAAATTAATCACAAAAGTTTAATTTAGTTATCACCATTAATAAGGAGTGTGTAGTAAATTAAAACGAAAGAACTTATGAAAAAAAATGCTTATTACAGGTACTACACCGGAATAAACAGATTGTTCTTTTTTTGCAACCCAAAAACTCGAAAATGCTTATTACCGGTGTCAAACCGGAATAAACTAATAAACGCTCTCAAACACCTTTTAATATTTGTGGGATATGGATACTTGTAGATTGATAATTGATATGCAAGTTATACATGATGTGAAATAAGTGCTTTTGTTTGCATTCACATTCTACTACAATCCTAACACTATAAGGATATCTACTCCACAAGTGTTTGAATAAAAATTTTCACATTTGTTTATATTTCAACTATTTGTTAGAAATGGTCCACTCAATATACTATATACCTTTTTTGAAAATTTGATAAGATAAATCATTAATAAAAATTGTAGTAAAAGTTCTAAGCAAATAAGAAAAAAAAGTAAAATGCATGAAGGAGATGTTGGCATCACAGGTCCTGGTAAGCACCATTCGAACCATACGACCGACATATACTGAGAAGTGAAGGAAATATCAGATTCAGAAAACCTGGTAAAGGGAACGTTTTTTACCGTCTTGGTTCCATGCATAATTCTCGCCATGCTACTGCGGGTATAAGTCGGGTTGGTAACGTTTCCCATGCTATTTGTGTAATGAACTTACCTAATGATGTGGGTATGAGGGATCTTTGGTTGGAATGTGAAAAATACAGAACGATCATTGATGTATTTATTGCTAAGAAAAAAAGTCCAAGATGGGAAAGAACTTTAGCTTTGAGCGTTTCATTCACATGCACAATGTGAAAATTTTTTTGCGAGATTTGTGTTAAAACAAGGAACTATAAGTTATTTCATTCACTAGCAAGGTTTGACATAAGTGACGCGGTTCCTCATACTAGAAAGGTGCGTTTTCATGATCAATGTATGATGCATATGGAAGAGAAGGATAACCATCTCGACCCTTGTCTTATGCTCAAGTGTTGGTGGTGTATAATTGAGTGCAATACGACAAAAAAACCTTTCAAGGAGGTCGTTATTGAATGCGAAAGGGGAGAATTTTTTACCGCCTTGGTCCCATGTATTTGTAGTAGGCAACTTGAAGACTTTTAACTAGTCCAATCTCTTTAATATGTGTAAAAAATAAAGGTTTTGTAGATGTGGATTTGAGATATGTAGCCTTTGGGTGTTATTCGAGTTCCCCACTTCCTGGGTTTGTATTCACGAAAATGAAGGACCGGGCACATAACTTATAGCTTGAAAACGATTTGTATTCAGAGCCGTCCCAAGAAAATTTGGGGCCCGGGGCCAAAATAAAAAACAAGGCCATTTACAAATAAAAAAGTTTTGGTAAACGAGGACGGTAAAGAAACAAAAACACCTGATTGTAACGTGTTGTGTAAGTTGTAATATTTTTATCCTTTTGAAGAGATGAGGTTTCTATCTTCCAAGCTCATCAACAAATCAACAATGCTCAAAAATCAACGAACAAAATCTGAAAAAACATGACAACTTCAAACAATCTTTGAACAATTTCAGAAATCAAAAGAAATTCAACAATTATAGTCCATTTTAAAATCAGAAATCACTTGGGAAAAACATTACAAAATCAGAATATATCAGCAAATCAGATATCAATTCAGAAAAATAAACAACAAGACTAAACCATTTCAGAAAAAGAAAACTAAGAATCAGAGAAGTTCTTACAATTTCAGAAATTGAAAATCACCAATTCACGGTCCAACTTAACAAATCTCTGAATCAGAAATTCAGAACTCACAGCTTCACGCCTTCACCTTCAGTCGTTCATGAATCAATGAATGCCAATTTCAGAATTCCAAAATCTCGATGTTAGAATGACAGATCGTCAATTCCTAAAAAGCCCTTCAAATTTCAAATCGAAATTGGAGATAGAAAGAATGATTAATGAAAGATGAGATTTGAGAATTGAGATGAGGCGTACTTTGAGTCATTGAAGCGGGAGTATTATTCTGAAATTCCATAGTAAATCGGAAACTCCAAACTAATCGGACTTACTATGTTCAAGATTGTTACCGTTGGGGTCACGGGGTGGAGCGATTGTACGTTGATTTCCTGATTTCCAAACTCATCGGCCATCCTTCCTGAAGAATCATTGCGGCAAGATCGTTCACGTATTCCTGATGTCCGCAGATTTCGTAGACACGCTATCAAGCTACCGATGAGTTAGTGGGTTACGGGATATAATATTGGGTTGAGCCAGTAATAGAAAAAATGGGCCCTAGGAGTTTGGAGGCCCTGGGTCGTCGCCCAAGTTCCCCCCCCCCCCCCCCATTAGGTCGAGCCTGTTTGTACTGATTGATGTGCAGTGGGTTCTATTACATGCATAGAGCAAGACTATGTTCTGAAAAATTTAAAGTAATGGGGTAAAGTTATGTATATGAAAGATGATATTTGAAGATATTCTTCGATTGAATCGATGTGAATGGAGATTATATAGGGGGTCTTCATGTTAAGATTGATGGCATTACATTTTTTTATTAGTTACAATATTGTAAAACTCAGCCTACTCAGCTAAGTACTTGGAATCAGTTGTTATCTGATGCACTTTCATGGAAATTAGCCAAAAATACTCGGACTCGACCAAACTCGGTCAGATTGGTGTTAGTCGGTCAAATTCGGTGTAACTTGGTCAACATAGGTGCAACTCAATCAATTTTGGTATCGGCCAAACTCGGAAAAAATCAATCAAACTCCGAAAAAATCGGTCAAACTCAGAGAAAATTTGTCAGACTCAGAAAAAGTAGGTCAAACTCGAAAATTTTGACTTTTTTAAAATATATAATTATAATTGTAAAGTAATTAATTTTGAATATATCATATGTTTACTTATTTATTAATGATTTTGTTGTTTAATTTTAATTTTGTTCAATTCAGTTCAAATTTGATGCAATTATGACTATTTTTAGTATTTCAGTGTGTATAATCATATAATATGTACATATTTACCCTATCCGTGTACTCGTTGAGTGCTCCCCGCCTATGCTGAGTATTCACTATTCGCTAGTCGACCAACCTGAGACCGCCTAACAACTTTTGTAACACTAATTAGAGTTAAGGAGGTTACGAGGTGGACATCTTTTTTCAATGAAGAAAATACTTTGTCTATTGTTCAAGAACCATATTCAAATTACTCTCTGAAAATGAATGGGTTTAAAGCTAGAAAATGTAAAGTCTACAGAACAGGAGGGTCTGTTCATGAGATCTCCTACTTAATCATCTTAACAAAAAGGTAGCAATAAGGTAGGTGATTCAAAGGTCTTTTGAAAGCAGTCCTTGGACCCATTCTGCCTCTACCAAGCTATCAATGGAGACCATGTTCAAGTGGATTATAGTGGTGGAACATCGATAGTAGTACCCTCTAATTAGGTCACTTCTATCTTAGTTCCGATTGTAGCTACGATACAACAGCCATTGGTGTTGTTGCATATCAGTATCCTACAAAAATGTCTTCTAGCAACTAAATTTCGGCATGTTACAATTGTTAACTCTCTAACAAAAAATAGTGCTGCTTTATATGTTGTGTGTCTACTCCGTTTCAATCAGTATCATCGACAACAGCTTACATGGTTGTTGTTTTTTAATTTGAATCAAACAAATACAAGCTCTCCAACAATAGCTTTATTTGGTGTTGTCCCTAATCTGATTCAGAATACACTATCACCTCCTATACCACTTTGCCAGCTACCATGGTTGTTGTCCCAACTTTGAGTTTGGAAATAAACATGCATATGATAATAGATGTTCAAGCTTTTGTTTATGTCATATGTCCCGTGGTTAAGGCTTCCAATGAGCAAGAGGTTCTTCATCTATGCATCTCAGCTGTAATGGCTTTTTTGTCTTATAAATTGTGTAAGATATGATTGAAAAGTGATAACTTTTGTGCTATAGCATGGAGGATTATCAAAGAAACATGATTGATTTAATTAATAGGATGGGAGATTCTAAGGTTTGTAAATGAATTATATCTCCATAAATATCCAAGGTGTCAATATCGAAGAAAAAGACATTGGATTAAAGGTTTATGTCAATAACATCGCATAAACTTTATTGGTATCCAAGAGATAAAGATTTCTACTAGGGACATTATCATTGTTCGGGTGTTCTAGGAAAATATGTGCTTTAAATACAAGTCCTCAAATGCTAAAGGCTTTTATGATGGTGATCTAGTTGTATGGGACCCAATATATTTTCTAAAATATAGAGTTATGGTTCATTATAACTTTTTTTCAGTTCACGAAAGATGGGCCGCTAATAACGTTTTGGCATTGATGGTCACAACCTATTTTCCCTCGGATTTGGACAAAAAAAGATAAGTTTGTGGAGCTATCTTATCAACTTATTATGATGTACGAAGGTGAAATGGTGTTTCTTTGGGATCTTAATGATGTTAAGAAGTGTTAGAGGGGATTGGATCTCAATTCCCCCTTTACGACTTCCTATTTTCATCAGTCATTTTGAACTCTAAGCTAGTGGATGTCTCACTAGATGGGTTCATGTTTACTTGGTCCAAAAAATAGGGATCTAAAGTGAGTATGTTGGATTGATCCTTAGTCTTGGACGACATAATGTACTCCTTTCCCCACCTCTCTATGATGGTGTTGGAAAAGAATCTTCCCGATCATAGACTTATCCATCTTAACGAGCTTGTTACATATTATTGACATTTCACTTTTAGATTGATCAATTCTTAGTAGTTCTACATTGATGGTTTTGAGGATGTGGGGAGGTCCTCATGGCATTGCAATATGGAAAATATGACTCGTATTGAGCCTTGGAAGGTTTACTAGATAATTTAATCACCAATCTTTCTTCTTGGAAGCTGAATATGCTTTCTATTATTGGGAGACTCACCATTCTCAAGGTATTTTTGGGCAACCTAGAATCTATTTATGTTCTTATTCTTAGTTTTGGGCAACCTAGAATCTATTTATGTCCTTACATTGGAGTAAAGTGTTGTTGAGTAAACGGAAGGCAGAGTTAGAGTGGGCAGTCTCTTCTCTTTTAATCTGTTTTGTTATTTAAGTGGAGTTGGTGGTTTATTGAACGTAGGGATGCACTTTGGGTGTAGGTCATAAAAGCTATCAATGGCCTTGATGGGCGACTTTGATACTATGATACTAAAAATGCATATAATGGGTTGTGGATAGGCATTATTTGATCTATTACGCATTTACAATCTAAAGGGCCTTAATTTGCAAAATTTTGAAACTTCAAAGTGTGTAATGATGTCTATACTAATACTAGATTTTGGTTGGATGATCGGATTGGTAATTCCATGCTTAGCCGACGGTTCCCCAGAATTTATGTGTTAGATCTTAATAAGGATTATTGGTATTCAGATCGTCTTTCTTTCGGCATGTCTACGTCTTTGTAAGGGGTTGTTTTAGAGGTGGAGCAGAAGCAAATTAGTGGAACACTTTGCTTTCTTTGATCAAAAATCATGGTTTGACCGACAGATATGATCATGTTGGTTGGTTTTGCGAATGTAAACACATAGTGTAAACACAAACTTGCAGCCACCACGAACCACACCTAACTTTGTTCAATTTCTCATATGAACTCATTTTTTGGTTGCAGCTAATGTAGAAATTAGGCACACTACCATCACTATAAATAGATGGTCTAACATTCGTTGTAATGCACCACAAAAACATAGAAGAGAGTGTTTAGATAGTTAGCGAGAGTTGTTCTTTTCTTGTATTTCAGTTTGAGTATTGAATAAAAGAACATTTGAGTTCCAACAAGTGGTATCAGAGATTGGTTAAGCTCCCGGGGCAACTTTCTAAACACCCTCGGGTTTTTTGGTCAAAACGTTTCTGTCTCAAAATCGATTTTCGAGAGCACCATTGGAAAGGTCTCATTCTCAGGATTCCGAATATATATTTTCCGGAATTTTTCGACACCCGGACCATCCTCAAACGGCCGGTCAAAGTTCGCCGGAATCCCGCCGGAAAAACCAGTTCGCCGGAGATCTCGCCAGAGAAGACGACACTGTAGCAGTTCACTGTAGCGCCACTGTAGCAGCACTGTAGCAGGTTTCAGAAAACTGCAATTTGGTCCCTGAAGTTTCGAAAAGTTATGTTTTGGTCCCTGTATTTCCGAAAAATTTCAGGTTGGTCCTTATTTTTCAGAAAAACTTCAGAATAGCCCCTATACTTCAAAAAGTTTCAAACAAGCCCCTGAACTTCTGAAAATTACATTTTAATCCTCGTAATTTTCATAAATTACACGTAATTTTCGTATATGCCAAGAATGACTACACCAAGCTCGTCGTTTTCACAACCCGAAATTGAAAGTGTTCAAAGGACCAGGAAGGATAGTAGTGTTACGTTACACTATCCGTTGCTTACAAAAACAAACTACGCGGTGTGGGCTATAAAAATGCGAGTGAATTTGCAAGCACAAGGAGTGTGGGATGCAATTCAAAATGCAAGAGTAGATGAACGAACCATTAGGATGGCGCTTGCGGCCATTTACCAAGCGATTCCAGAGGACGTACTTCTTATGTTGGCCGAGAAGGACACGGCTAAAGAAGCTTGGGAAACGCTTAAGATGATGCATATGGGAGCTGATCGGTTAAAGGAGGCTAAAGTACAAACGTTGAGAAGTGAATTCGAGGTGATCCGAATGAACAATGGTGAGTCGATAGATGATTTCGCCATGAGATTGAACACTATTGTGACCGGTATTCGATCTCTCGGTGAAAAGATCGAGGAGAATACGGTGGTGAAGAAGTTTCTTCGAGCCGTCCCAATGCGATTTATACAAATCGTAACATCTATCGAGCAATTTGGAGACATGAAAAACATGACGGTTGAAGAAGTTGTAGGCCGTCTCAAGACTCACGAAGAGCGACTTCGAGGGTATGAAGAACGGGAAGAAGGACCTTCTGTATTGCTTACACATGACAAGTGGGCATCTCAATCTAAGCAAACAGACGAGGGAGACTCGTCAAACACTTCAAGGGAAAGTGGAAACCAAGGCCAAGGACGCGGTCGAGGTCATAGGCATGGCCGAGGAGATGGTCATGAGTATGATGCAAACCGGAATGACTACAATCGTCCTCGAAAGGACAAAAGTAAAATAAAATGTTTTACTTGCGAGGAATATGGTCATTATGCATCAGAGTGTCCAAACAAGAAACGAGGTGAGGAGGTGAACCTCACTCAAACCAATGGAGATGGAGAGCCCATTTTAATGATGGCGATCTCGCAAGAAGATACACCAGGTATGGTGCCGCTAAAAGAGAAGAGTAGCGTTGATATTCTTGCATCCGAAGAAAGTCAAGTTGATTCCGAGGAATGGTATCTTGACAACGGTGCTAGCAATCATATGACTGGAGATCGTTCAAAGTTCCATGAACTAGACGAGAACATGACGGGTTATACGCGGTTTGGAGACTGGTCAAAGATCGACATCAAAGGAAAAGGTACGATCTTGTTTGATTACGGAAACGGAGATCAAAGACTACTTAACGAGGTATATTACATTCCTAGACTTAAAAAGAATATTATAAGTCTTGGACAACTAACCGAAGACGGGAATCGAGTCGACATGGATGGTGATATTTTACGGGTATTTGACAATAGTAATACTTTACTTTTTAAAGTAAAAAGAACCCGTAACCGACTCTATAAGACACTTTTAAAGACGAGACGAAAAATGTGTCTTTTATCATCCCAAGATGATCCAGGTTGGTTGTGGCATCAACGACGTCCGTATGCCAATTATTATACCATGAAAGTTAATGGTTATTTGTGTGACATCCGCCTAAAATGGATTCGGGTCAACCCAACCCAATTGGAAATTTAATAAACCCTACTCGAGATTTCTTGACGCTAATAGGATCAAAACCCTTACACTACGATATAAATTGACGTTAATAGCAATATAGCATAGTATAACGTTATAACTATAATCAAATTAAATTATGATACCATATTAAAATCAAATCAAAGTATGATGCTCTAATTAAATTAAAAGAGTCAAACTTGAATGTTATAATTAAACTTCAAATCAAAGTAGATTGTTATAATCAAATAATAACCTATTTTTTATAAAACTCTATTTTTATAAACTCTACATTAAATTTTATAAAATTCATATATTAATTAGTGTATTACATAGAGATGCTTGTGTTAGTGGAAAATTATGAAGACCACCAAAAGTCAAAAGTTATTCCCATGGTCTCCCACTCACACCTCTCATCATCTTTCCTTTCATTTTTCTCCCAACACATTATTCTCATCACCATTCAAACCCTCTCTATTGTTTCTCTCACTCTCAATCTTGAAATTCTTCTAATAAATATCAGTTTTCCAGCCAAGAACAATCTCTCATACTCAAATCTTCATCCCTTTTGAAGCATTCATCAAGGTATGTTGTTAAAAGTTTCAAATTCATACATGAAACAAATTAAATCCACCAAACTATCTAAAACTCATTTTATGCATAAACCTGATTTTTCTCAGGATCCCATCAATAAAATAAGAAGTTCTTGAAATTTTCAGAAAATAACTTATTTTTATTGAATTACTATAATTATTGCAATAAAATAGGGAAATAATTCACATAAAATACTTTTTGCAGTTAATAAATTCTGGGAAATTATTTAAACAACCCATATATTGTGTAAAGTGGATTTATAAAGTTTCATGCATTTATATTACTGTTTGATGCTTATTTTGTATTTTATTTTGTTGTAGATAAATAAATTGCAAAATATAGTTATGTATGTTAAAAACTAGATTTTATATTTTTCGCACCTTATTAACATTTTAAAGACTCCATGACAAAATTTATAGATTTTTGTAAGAATTATTTATTATTTGTCCTGATTTAATGATTATTTAATGGTTTAAATTGATAATAAATAGCTACACATGTCCAAAAAATATAAAACCTTATCAGAATATCATATATAACATGTTAATCATAAATAAAAAGTCTAATGAATTTCTCTTAATATTTTCCTATTATTTATGATTTTATTGATTAGTTAATAATGAAAAACATAAGAACTACTTTCCTTAGTCCAAAATATCCAAAATATTTACAGTAGGCGCAATATAATGTTAGAAAACTATGGTTAAGTGTCCAGAAGTTTTGGGAATAATTTATTATTTTTCCCGAATTTTGTGTGGTTTAATTATTAAAATACTAAATAAATACTAAAGCAGTTAAGAAAAATATGAAAATTTTACAGTAATTACTATTTTATGAAATAATGATTTTCTAAAAATTTCAGAATGTTTCATTACTGTTTAGTATTTAAAACCATTTTCCTAAATATCTAAGCATGTAAAAATGCATTTTTAATGATTATTTCATATAAATAATTGTTTATAATATATAAAATCTGTAAATACTTATAATTTGACTAGTTATTATTTTAATAAGAAATTATTAAAATCTTGCCTAAAGTGAAAATATAAATTAATTAAGCAAAGTAATTAATTCAATTTAAAATTCATTTAACATATAAATACATTTGTTGAAAAATATTTTTGTATGTGACCATCAATGAAATAAGACGAACTGTTTTTTATTATCTAACAAATATTATCAGTTCATTTCAGGTTGCGTGGATTCGAGATTAAAAACGAGAAAATAAAAGAAAATGAGTTTTAAAAAAAGGATTGGAGTTAAATTTATCATTTATTAAACTTGATTATTGGGAAATAGTTATTTTAATTATTTTCTAAATAATTGATTTTGATAAAAGATGCAATTTAATAGAAAAAGAGTTTTAAAGCCAAAACAAAGAAAAATATAAAAGAAAATTAAATTAAATCTATTTAAAATGAATTTTTGGAAATATATTTTCTAAATAATTTATTTTATTAGACTTAATTAATTTTATAAATTAAAAATGATTTTTGGTAATTTATTTGAATTTATTTCGGATTTTAAATCATTTTTAAACTAAAAAAACAAAGAAATTGGACCGCTACAGTACCAGCCCAAGAAGCCAGTCCACTCGTTCGGCCCATGTCCGCCTCCAGCCCAATCGGCAGCCCAACTCGCCAAGCCCAAGATCCAAGCCCACGACCAGCTCCTGTTCCGCTCCAGATCCGCCAGCCGCTCCGACCCATTGACCCGATCCGTTTCTACTCACATCAGACCCGCGCCCCAGACCCGGAAGTCCGACCCACCGACCCGACCCAAAGTCCGCGTGTTTCTGATGAAAATGTTACATTTCAGCCCCTAAACTTCCGAAAACCTTCCAAAACTCACCCAAAACCTTTAAAATCCATATATAAACCATTTTTACACCATTTTTTCATAACAACACATAATTATAAACCAAAAACTCTCTCAAAAACCTCTCCAACTTCCACCATCTTATTTCCAACCTCCAAACACTCTCCAAAAACTCTTTCAAACACCAAAACACCAAGAACACCAACCAAAAACACCAAGAACACCAACCAAAAACACCAAAACACCAAGATCAAAACCAAGAACAACTCTTGCAAACTTCAACCTTCAATAACAACTAAAACAACCTCAAAATACTCTCCAAAAATCCTCCAAACACCCTCCAAAAACCATCCAAAAACCTCCTCCAAAAACCATTTCAAATCACCTCAACAATCACCACCTTGCTGATTTTCGACATCAGTTTTTATCAGGTCAAAACCGAATTTACTGGAAAGAACTCAGAAGAGAGATTGAGAGAGATTTTTTACTACAAATTCTTCAGGACCTTACCTACATCCAGGAATTTTCCTCGAATTTTTTGACCACCAGAAACACCAGAGAGACGCGAGAGAGAATCGGATATCCATGCTGTTTTTTCTTGATCTTTGCATGCAAACTACGTGAACACGACCCGTGTCGATCAAAGCATAACAAACACGAACCGTGCTCATAATCAAAACCCGGAATTCCTTCTAAGCCTCGAACCCTTCCAGTGTTGAAACCAAGCAAAAGCTACAAGCCCCGTGCTCATTTTCGTTTCGAAAATACCCCTCTCAAAATACCAACTTACCCCGTGTTACTTACCCTTTCCTATACACAAACATATCTTTACCCAGAAATACCTTAAAACAATTACATTCAAACCAGTGTAATTTGTAATACTATATAAACAACTGTGTGACAAAACTTTGAATAAATATTTTGTTACATAATCAAGTACTGGATCGAACATTGAACAAATAGAGACACAGTCTTTTAGGATCCCGTCCAACCCCAAATCTGTTAGTCATTTATTTGACTAACAACTTGACAAAGAAGTCGTTCCACAGTCCCGTTCTAACTTCACCTACTAACTTACTATATACGTATTTATATATTTTATTACTGCTTTCAGTCATTTATAGCTTTCTTGTATTTATTTATTTATAGCTTTCTTGTATTTATTTATTTATAGCTTTCTTGTATTTATTTATTTATAGCTTTCTTGTATTTATTTATTTATAGCTTTCTTGTATTTATTTATTTATAGCTTTCTTGTATTTATTTATTTATAGCTTTCTTGTATTTATTTATTTATAGCTTTCTTGTATTTATTTATTTATAGCTTTCTCGTACTTATTTATTTATAGCTTTCTCGTATTTATTTATTTATAGCTTTCTCGTATTTATTTATTTATAGCTTTCTCGTATTTATTTCATTTATAGCTTTCAGTCATTTATAGCTTTCCAGTATTTATTTATTTCCGCACTTATTATTTATTCTGCATCTAACCTTATTAAATATATCTATATATCACCCAGTAATTGGTAACCGAGCCTTTTATTCGTGGTAATCAGATTGCTATATTTCTTACAATTGGTATCAGAGCTCGTGTGATTTACTTTGAAATTTTCATCAAATACTTTTGGTTAGCGTTTATATAAACCTTCCATAAGCGTTTCTTTGAATATTTCATTTTAATATCACTTGTTAAAAATCTTTTTTTTTAATTAAAATTAAAAATCTTAAAAACATGTCTTCTGCTAATTATTCTAACATGAATTCAGTTTCAATTGCCAACAGCTTAGGATCTGGTTCACGGGCACCCATACTTATACCTGAAGAGTATAATTCGTGGGTTGGCCGTATGAATCTTCATCTTAACTCCATAAGTGAAAATGTTTGGAAATGTGTAGAAGGAACATATACTACTCCAGAGGATTTGTCTACCCTTGCTACAACTCAAGCAACTCTTGATGAAACCGAGAAAAGGTTGAATCTCCAAGCCAAAAAGGAGCTTGTGTCCGGAATTCCCCACAGTATTTTAAGTCAAATGGATGACATAATACTGTTGACTGCGAATCAAATTTGGGAAAACTTAAAAAACCGTTTTTGTGGAAATCAAAGAATTATTGGAAATAAAAGAACATCTGTTTTAAATGAATTCGATAATTTCAAGATGCTTTCATCAGAAACCATCCATGATGCACATGATAGGTTCAATTTTATCATGGTAAAATTGAATAACTTGGGCATCAAAAAGACACAGCACGAGATCAATCTCAAATTTCTAAACAATCTTTACGAAAGCTGGAAGATGGTTAAACTCATCATTCAGGGAAATCCTGCCATTCATACGGAAACTCTATACAATTTGTACGGAGAACTTCAATCGTATGAATCCTCGATTGACCCACCAACCTCTACAGCTTTTGGAGGACCACTTGCTCTCGTTTCCACATCAAACCAAAACCAAACACTTTTTCATGAACAAAACTCCAATCATTTTAATCAAACATCGTTTCAAAATCAACCATTTTTGAACAACTCTTTTGATCAAACTGATTTAAATGATGAAGCAGACTACCAACAATTGTGTGCTTTGGTTGCAAATACAAATCTCCAAAGATTTATTCCAAATTACGGTCAATCGAATTTTAAACCAAATTTTCAAAACCGACCACAATTTGGACAAAATAATTCCGGATTTCAACCAAGACCACAATTTGGTCAAAACAACCAAGGTTTTCAACCAAGACCTCATTTTGGACAAAATTCGCAAAGACCCTCTTTCCAAAATAACTCAAACCAGGGATTTCAAAACAATCCCAACTCAAATCATCAAAACAATAACCAAAACAACGGTCTTCAAAACCAAAACCGAGGATTCCAAAATCAAGGATACAATAATCAAAATAATGGTTTTTCAAACAACCAAAATCTTGGATTCCAACAAAACTCCTCCCAATCTTCCCAACAAATCCAAACTCAAGCACCGGAACGACTTCCAATCAAAAGTCAAAAGGAAGAAAGTGATGAAGAAGTGATTATTTGTCACAATTGTAAAGGAACTAATCACTACGCAAGAGAGTGCCGAGCCAAAAACAAGACAAAAATCAAAGACTCGGCATACTACGCTCAAAAAGCCGATGAGTTAAAGAAAAAGGAAAACCAAGAAAACCAAAGAGCTTTGATGGCAATCCACGAACCAAATGTGGAATACTGGCCAACCTCTGAAGACGAAGCCGACAATGAACCGACACAATCCAACTTCTGCTTCGTAGTTGGTACAACTTCAAGAGCTCCAAATGTCATAGAACAGGTATGGTCTATGATCTCTGAACTCGGTTTTTCTAAAACAATATTTGAGTCCCATATATCCAAAATTGAGAAAAGTTTAGAAGCTGATCTCAAGAAATACCATGACACAGTGGTTAATTCTGAAATCTTCAAATGTGAGTTACAAACCCTACAACTCAAATTTGCAGAATTAACCAGAACAAGGACCAAATTGGAAAGAGACGTTGAAAGAAAATCAGAAGATTACAATCACGTCCTTGAACAATTAAATCAATCTCTAATTCAGAAAAAGGAATTGGAATTAAAAAGTCAATCAGTCATTTCTTCTGAAACAAAAGATGTTTTAGAAATGGAAATCATTCAGTTAACACAAAACTTTCAAGAGTCAACTGAAAAACACAAAATCTTAAATGAAAAACTGACTGATTCTTTAAACCAAATCACTTTTCTTGAATCTGAAAACAAAAGATTGATACAGAATGTGGAATCTATCAAAATTGCCAGAAAACTCAGTGATGATATTTTCACCAAGGCAAACACCTTGGGTACTGGAAAATTTGATACGAGTTACAGACCAGGAATTGGTAGAGAAACCTTTGAAAAAGAACTAGAAAATCAAGAAAACATGATAATTTGTGAAAACTCTGAATCAACTCTACCAGATCTTTTCACATCTGTTAATGAGGAAGATTCAGATGACGAAACAGTTATCAACTGTAGCCCAGATGATACTGGTTTCACTGTTTCCAAAAAGTCTTTCAAAAGAGTCTTAAATTCTGAAACAGACTCAGCTAGTTCATTAACTCACCAAATCAAACATACCAACGAAACCACCAAATCTAAAAACTTTTTGAATGGAGAAAATTCCTTTTACGAGGTTGGTAGTACTTCTGTACCAACTGCTTTTCCTACAATGAGTTCATCAATTGTTGGAAAAACTAATCCGGGACAAAAATACTCCAAGAAACAACAAATAAGCAAAAAACCCATTCAAGTCACCAAAACCCCACTTGTCAACCCAAAAGTTTTTGAAAACCAACCAAAGAAACAAGTTAAACCCTACGTCATACCTCATAAACAGGTTTCCAAACAAAAACCAAAACCTTTTCAAAACCGTTCATCATACCCCAGATATGAAGAAAACTTTTCAAATCAATTTTCACATCTAGGATATCGTTCACCAAATCACAGATCTTATCAACTCACAGGTTATCAAAAACAAATCATATTTTGGGAAAACTTGATAAATCAAATCAAACCTCAACCATTCTATCCCAATAAACCAAAGTCATTGAACAACAAACCCAAAATAGCAAAAGCTAACAAACCAGGACCCATTCAGATTTGGGTACCTAAAATTTCTGTCTAATTGCAGGGATCTAATGCTGGAGAACCCAAGGATGATACATGGTACATTGATAGTGGCTGCTCCAAGCATATGACAGGAAACAGAAACTACCTTCGTGACTTCAGACCCACCCAAACCAATCAAGACGTTACCTTCGGCAACAACATGACGGCGAAAATCAAAGGTTATGGAAACATAACTAATGGTAACTTCACCATAAAGAAAGTTGCTTATGTTGATGACCTGAAACACAACCTCATCAGTGTTGCTCAACTCTGCGATAACAATCTTGAAGTCCTATTTACCAAACAAAGAAGCTTGATCATAGACGCCAACTCCAAAGAAATCATTGTTGATTCACACCGTGCCGGAAATATGTATCCACTAGACATGGATCTTATTTATGGTAAACCCGATATTTGTCTGCTATCCAAAGCCCCATCAGATATTAGTTGGTTATGGCACCGCCGCCTTTCCCATCTAAATTTCGGGTACATCAACAAATTGATCGGCGATGATCTAGTTCGAGGACTGCCACTTCTGAAGCTCGACAATGAAACTCTTTGTGCCGCTTGTGAAAAGGGAAAACTTTCCAAATCCTCTCACAAAAGCATTACAGAATCTAGTGTATCCGAACCACTAGAATTGCTGCACATAGACCTCTGTGGCCCCGCCAAAATCCAAACAATACAAGGGAAGAACTATGTCCTTGTCATAGTTGATGGCTTCACTCGATTTACATGGGTCTTTTTCTTAAGACTAAAATCAGAAGCACCAGAAGAGATGATCAACTTTATAAAACAGATCGAACTAAAGCTCAAACGACCAGTTCGAAGAATCCGAAGTGACAATGGTTTAGAGTTTAAAAACATAACTCTAGACTCATTTCTCAAAAACAAAGGCATCGAACACAACTTCTCAGCCCCTTACACTCCTCAACAAAACGGCGTTGTTGAAAGAAGGAACCGAACTCTGTGCGAAGCTGCAAGATCAATGCTCATCTTTGCTGATCTGCCACAATACTTCTGGGCAGAAGCAATTGCCACAGCTTGCTACACACAAAATCGCTCCTTAATTCACAAAAATCTTCATAAAACACCATATGAAGTCATTAACAACCGAAAACCAAATATCAAATTTTTTCATATTTTTGGTTGTCGATGCTTCATAAAGAATAATAAAGACCACCTTTCAAAATTTGAATCAAGGTCGGACGAAGGAATTTTCCTTGGTTACTCATTTTCTTCAGCTGCTTATCGAGTACTGAACAAACGTACAAGAGTAATTGAAGAAAGTACCGATGTCCACTTCGATGAATTTTATGTCAGAAAATTGGATCGTGAACATTTTGGTTCACAAATGATAGATAATATTTTTCAAAATCCAATTCCACAAACACCATCTTCTGACATAGACATTGAAGTTGATATTGATTTACTTTTTGAACAACCTAAAACTGCTTATAATTCTGAAATTCTAACTACTCAAATTGATCCTACAGGAACACCCACTGAAGGAACTTCACAAAGAAACAGAAATGTTGCAGATCAAGTTGAGGGGGAACCACAAACACATACTTCCTCATTAGAACAAACACCAAATCCTCCTTTAACCACTCCAAATTTAACCACCCCAGATTTTACCACTCCATCCCCAAATATCCAAAACAATCCCGATGCAACATTTATGGGGGAACCTTCAAACCTCTTCCAAGAAGAAACTACTGGAGAAGAACAATGGGATACTGAAAATCCTATTATTACAACGGAAGAAAATCGTTTAATAAAATGGACCAGAAACCATCCCACTGACCAAATCATCGGAGATCCCAATTCAGGCATCCAAACTAGAGCCGCAACTGCTAATGATTGCTTATTTGGAGCCTTCCTATCCATGACTGAACCCAAAACCATACATACTGCTCTTAAAGACCCAGACTGGGTAAAAGCTATGCAAGAAGAGCTAGCTGAATTCGAAAGAAATGACGTATGGAATCTTGTTCCTACACCACCCGATGTTACTATCATAGGTTCAAGATGGGTATTCAGAAACAAGACTGACGATCAAGGAGTCGTGTGTCGAAACAAGGCACGTCTCGTTGTCAAAGGCTATTCACAACAAGAAGGAATAGACTACGATGAAACATATGCTCCAGTCGCCAGAATAGAAGCTATCCGCATCTTTCTCGCATATGCTGCACATAAGAACTTTAAAGTTTTTCAAATGGACGTTAAATGTGCATTCCTACATGGAGAGTTAGATCGTGAAGTATACATCCAACAACCACCAGGCTTTGAAGATCCCAACTTTCCTCATTACAGCTTCAAATTGCAGAAAGCTGTCTATGGCTTAAAACAAGCACCCCGAGCCTGGTATGCCACCTTGTCAACATTCCTCGAAGAATCAGGTTTCAAAAGGGGTTCAATCGATCAAACCCTTTTTCGTAAAATCTTTAATAAACATCTGTTAATCGTACAAATATATGTTGATGACATTATTTTCGGTTCTACTGATGAATCTTTGAGTGTTAAGTTTGCAGATTTAATGAAAAGCAAATTTGAAATGAGCATGATTGGGGAGATGACTACTTTTCTCGGACTTCAAATCAAACAGTCAACTGATGGAATTTTCATCAACCAAGAGAATTATGTCAAAAACCTACTCACTCGCTTTTCAATGGACAAATCCAATACTGCCAAAACCCCAATGGCCTTTGGATACAAAATCGATGCAGACTTAAATGGCAAACCCGTTGACCAGAAAAGATATCGTGGAATGATCGGATCACTATTATACCTCACTGCCAGCAGACCTGACATTATGTTTTCTACTTGTGTCTGTGCCAGATACCAAGCAAATCCTATGGAATCTCATGTCATTGCCGTGAAACGCATCTTCAAATACCTAAAAGGCACTCCCAAACTTGGCCTTTGGTATCCAGCTAAATCTGATTTTCAGCTGAACGCTTTCACCGACTCAGACTATGGAGGATGCAAGCTAGATAGGAAAAGTACATCTGGTAGCTGTCAATTCCTAGGAGGTAGACTAGTGAGTTGGTCTTCAAAGAAACAGAGTTGTGTATCAACATCAACAGCAGAAGCTGAATACGTCGCTGCCGCCAGCTGTTGTTCACAAGTCATATGGATGCAAACTCAACTGTGTGACTATGGCTTCAGAGTTTCACAAATTCCCATATTTTGTGACTCAACCAGTGCAATAGCCATTTCTCACAATCCCGTTCACCATTCCATGACAAAGCACATCGACATTCGATATCATTTCATCAAAGACAACATTCAAAAGGGTCATATCGAATTACACTTCATAAACACCGAAGATCAAATTGCCGATGTCTTCACTAAGGCTCTCGATGAAACAAAATTTCAATACTTCCTAGGCCGTCTAGGAATGTTAAATCCAGATATCATCCATCCTTAAACTTTTACCTTTTGTTTGTACAAATGTGTGTTTACTTTATTTCAAAAATAAAAACAAAAAAAAATTACAAAACTTCAAAAGACAAAAAGATTTTAGATTTTTATAATTTTCATATCTTTCCTTAAAAAACCAAAATTTCCAAAAACATTCAGAAAAACAAATCTTCAAAAATACAATAAAAGACTTGCCATAATAAGCTTTTATAGAACCTTGTGATTAATCGTCTATTGACTTAATTTTTCAGATGCTTATACTCGATGAAGATTTTAAGTCATATTGATTCCCAATTGGAGTGAAGGTTCAAATCTCCTACTTTTCATAATGTATATAACTTTATTTCCTTCGATTTTATTTCATTATTGACGATTTTAAACAATCAAGGGACATAAGGTTAGGAGGTTCAGATGAAAACAAAAACCCATGTGAGAATTTGTGCCTCGTCGATCTAAATCATTGTGGAATTCAATTCTTGTGAGCTTAGGTGTGTCACTATTGCTAATAAGGTATACCCGATTATACCTTGTCACGGTCTCATTTTTGCTTAGATATCAAAATGACCAGGGACGATACTTTCATTTCTTACATACTAGACAAATTGTCTTTTATGCCACCTATCCCTACCTAGATAAAAGCCAACAAAAAACGAAGACAGCATCAAAATGGAAAGACTTCAAACAGCGACATATCCTTACAAGAAAATCAAAGGCGAAACAAATATCTGTCAACATCCAATCCTCAAAGACGAATCAACAAGCAAGCCAAATCACTCACCAAAGAAATACCAAACAAAACAAAACTTTCAACCAAATGGTTATTTCAAAAAAAAAAACTAAAAAAAAAAAAAAAAACAAAAACAAAAAAATTGTTCTCAATTGTAGCAACTTCTCAATGATAAAACAAAATATCTTGTTACAATAAATCGATATTGATCAACAAACAGGGTACCATCAAAGAAAAAGCTGCAACAACAATAGATTTCCCGGGATACTGTAGCCTTCATCACTGAAGATTTCTTAGTTGCAAATTGCACTATGAAAATTGCTAAACCCCTCTACATGTATTTTCCGACGGAGAGAGAGTGAACGTTAATGGCATGAATGAAGAAACCCATTGAGTAATGCCGAAACCAGTCTTATGTGATTGATTATCTAATAATGAGACTAAGTGACTTTACAGGAAAAGCATAGATGAACACCTCCAATATGAGTGTGAGTCGTCAGAGAGAGATATCACTCATTTTTAGTGATCATTAACTTGTTCTGCTGCCAGAACAACCAAACACCCAAGTAAAATGTGAGCTATATCTATGAGCGTTCATCTGAATCGACCTGTTAGACCACTTGTCGTCATAAATAATGCTATAAAATCTTAAGAAATTTCTTTAGATACATATATGGCTACCCTTTGATAATCGAACCCGAGACTTTGATTCGGAAACAAACATTCTTCAAAATCTTTTTCAAAACATAAGATATGTAAAACCACGTCACAAACTTTCAAAATGATTACAAATGTTTTATATATATCTTATCATTGACAAAACTTTTATCCCAAATCTTCAATGTTAAAACTGTTAATGTGATTATATATGTCCTTATTTCATCAATGATCACATAGGGGGAAATTGTTGAAAAATATTTTTGTATGTGACCATCAATGAAATAAGACGAACTGTTTTTTATTATCTAACAAATATTATCAGTTCATTTCAGGTTGCGTGGATTCGAGATTAAAAACGAGAAAATAAAAGAAAATGAGTTTTAAAAAAAGGATTGGAGTTAAATTTATCATTTATTAAACTTGATTATTGGGAAATAGTTATTTTAATTATTTTCTAAATAATTGATTTTGATAAAAGATGCAATTTAATAGAAAAAGAGTTTTAAAGCCAAAACAAAGAAAAATATAAAAGAAAATTAAATTAAATCTATTTAAAATGAATTTTTGGAAATATATTTTCTAAATAATTTATTTTATTAGACTTAATTAATTTTATAAATTAAAAATGATTTTTGGTAATTTATTTGAATTTATTTCGGATTTTAAATCATTTTTAAACTAAAAAAACAAAGAAATTGGACCGCTACAGTACCAGCCCAAGAAGCCAGTCCACTCGTTCGGCCCATGTCCGCCTCCAGCCCAATCGGCAGCCCAACTCGCCAAGCCCAAGATCCAAGCCCACGACCAGCTCCTGTTCCGCTCCAGATCCGCCAGCCGCTCCGACCCATTGACCCGATCCGTTTCTACTCACATCAGACCCGCGCCCCAGACCCGGAAGTCCGACCCACCGACCCGACCCAAAGTCCGCGTGTTTCTGATGAAAATGTTACATTTCAGCCCCTAAACTTCCGAAAACCTTCCAAAACTCACCCAAAACCTTTAAAATCCATATATAAACCATTTTTACACCATTTTTTCATAACAACACATAATTATAAACCAAAAACTCTCTCAAAAACCTCTCCAACTTCCACCATCTTATTTCCAACCTCCAAACACTCTCCAAAAACTCTTTCAAACACCAAAACACCAAGAACACCAACCAAAAACACCAAGAACACCAACCAAAAACACCAAAACACCAAGATCAAAACCAAGAACAACTCTTGCAAACTTCAACCTTCAATAACAACTAAAACAACCTCAAAATACTCTCCAAAAATCCTCCAAACACCCTCCAAAAACCATCCAAAAACCTCCTCCAAAAACCATTTCAAATCACCTCAACAATCACCACCTTGCTGATTTTCGACATCAGTTTTTATCAGGTCAAAACCGAATTTACTGGAAAGAACTCAGAAGAGAGATTGAGAGAGATTTTTTACTACAAATTCTTCAGGACCTTACCTACATCCAGGAATTTTCCTCGAATTTTTTGACCACCAGAAACACCAGAGAGACGCGAGAGAGAATCGGATATCCATGCTGTTTTTTCTTGATCTTTGCATGCAAACTACGTGAACACGACCCGTGTCGATCAAAGCATAACAAACACGAACCGTGCTCATAATCAAAACCCGGAATTCCTTCTAAGCCTCGAACCCTTCCAGTGTTGAAACCAAGCAAAAGCTACAAGCCCCGTGCTCATTTTCGTTTCGAAAATACCCCTCTCAAAATACCAACTTACCCCGTGTTACTTACCCTTTCCTATACACAAACATATCTTTACCCAGAAATACCTTAAAACAATTACATTCAAACCAGTGTAATTTGTAATACTATATAAACAACTGTGTGACAAAACTTTGAATAAATATTTTGTTACATAATCAAGTACTGGATCGAACATTGAACAAATAGAGACACAGTCTTTTAGGATCCCGTCCAACCCCAAATCTGTTAGTCATTTATTTGACTAACAACTTGACAAAGAAGTCGTTCCACAGTCCCGTTCTAACTTCACCTACTAACTTACTATATACGTATTTATATATTTTATTACTGCTTTCAGTCATTTATAGCTTTCTTGTATTTATTTATTTATAGCTTTCTTGTATTTATTTATTTATAGCTTTCTTGTATTTATTTATTTATAGCTTTCTTGTATTTATTTATTTATAGCTTTCTTGTATTTATTTATTTATAGCTTTCTTGTATTTATTTATTTATAGCTTTCTTGTATTTATTTATTTATAGCTTTCTTGTATTTATTTATTTATAGCTTTCTCGTACTTATTTATTTATAGCTTTCTCGTATTTATTTATTTATAGCTTTCTCGTATTTATTTATTTATAGCTTTCTCGTATTTATTTCATTTATAGCTTTCAGTCATTTATAGCTTTCCAGTATTTATTTATTTCCGCACTTATTATTTATTCTGCATCTAACCTTATTAAATATATCTATATATCACCCAGTAATTGGTAACCGAGCCTTTTATTCGTGGTAATCAGATTGCTATATTTCTTACAACATTAATATTCAAAACAAAATTTGGATAATTGTTAATTCATCTAATATAAGAATATGTGTCTAATTATTCTTATTAATACTATATTCCCATTTATCGATTCCTAAACCAAAACTATTAATTATAATAGGTTCCACGTCGTTTTGACCTGAGCCGTCTATCGTACAACACGCGTATTCCGTTTGGACTAATGTGAGTAATCTACCCCATATTTTATAATTTTCAATACTTTTGGGGTGTATCATGTGGTTTTAATATGTTCCAACTTCATTTTATTATTTTTTTCACCATTGAGACATTGGTGGGACATTTATATGTAAATCATTATTTGTATAATTATTGTTTATTTACGCTATATGTACTTGTAGTGCATTACCATTTTTAGTCTAATCTCCATGACTATGCCCGTATTCTTGAGGTACGTTATGGACAATAATAGCGCTATTGGGTTGACCACCCCGCCTTGGGATGCTAAGGTGATTGATTGCACGTGGTTGAGTGTGTATGATGATTAGATGCTCCATCCTATATATATATATATATATATATATATATATATATATATATATATATATATATATATATATATATATATATATATATATATATATATATATATATATATATATATATATATATATATATATATACATATATATGTATATATAGGGTGAAGACTTATTGTTGTTGTTATCATTTGTTAATCAATTTTTGATTTATAAACTGTTATCTCAATAACACTTGCTTGCCAACTTCAAAAGAAAACAAATTTCAAATTATTCAAACTCACAATTTTCTTTAATAAAACTAGATTACTCACCAACTCTCGTAGTTGACCTGTCTTTACCCATGATGCAGATTTGAAGAATGAAGTTGATGAAAAGTAGGGTGTTCCTTAGAAACCCATAAGACTGTTTAAATTTGATGTAATAAATGTTGTATTTGGATTTGTATTTGTATGTTGTGGATTTTGTTGCATACTTAGTACTTAATTGAATCTAATCATATCATAACATAGTTGTCATGAGACTTTGAACAATATATCACGCCTTGATCGATTCCGCCATGGATCGGGGTGTGACAATTTGGAGCATGATAAAATTCTAGGTTCACATCTAAAGAAATTAGATGATCCGAGTGAGGAAGAATTTTATGTTGAAGTTGAAAAATGTGAAAAAGGACACCAGTTTTTCGACGCACGGAAAAGGAAGCCACGGATAAGACGAGAAGGGTTCTTTGGTAAGCGAAAAAGATGGACTTGGACCGAAAAAGCAGCTGCTAGTTTTCTCCAACGTTCCAAAAATCGAGGTATCGACTTTCGTAAAGTGATGCAAAAGAAGGAAGACATGTCACTAAAGAAAACGGCTTATGCTAAAAGGATTTCGGGGGAGTTCAGTGTGAGAGATTGCATTCCAACAACTTGTTTCAAGGATGCAAAATTGAAACTCGAGAAAGATAAAGACAAAGCATTTGCCGATTATTCTGTAGTCGGGGATGGCATGAAATGCTCAACATGATCGGCGTAACGAATCTCGAGCCAAGTTTGGTTTAAGGGGGAGATTGTGAATGTAAACACATAGTGTAAACACAAACTTGCAGCCACCACCAACCACACCTACACCACCAACCACACCTAACTTTGTTGAATTACTCATATGAACTCATTTTTTGGTTGCAGCTATTGTAGAAATTAGGCACACTACCATCACTATAAATAGTTGTTCTAACATCCATTGTAATGCACCACAAAAACATAGAAGATAGTGTTTAGATAGTTAGCGAGAGTTGTTCTTTTCTTGTATTTCAGTTTGAGTATTGAATAAAAGAACATTTGAGTTCCAACAGGTTTTTGGAGTTTGCTGATTCCTTCACGATTTCTTCTGCGATATGTTTCTTGGATAGTGGTACTCTGATGACTAGTGAGGTTTCAACTAGATGAAACAATTATGTTATTGTCAAGTTGAATATCTTATTTTGGACGGTTGGTCTTTCTCGCATTTTTACTCGGTTGAAGCTGCCAAACAAAGGTATTGATTTGGACTCATTGTTGTTTCCTACTTGCCTTGACGATATAGAGTCGGTGCACCATGTTTTTGTCGATTGTACTCACTCCTTGGGAGTCGGGATTCTTATTCGTAGGTGGTGGGGTCTTGACCCGCCGACCGATATGTCGATTGATAGTATTATTCACTAGGCAAGATCGAGGCAAGATCGCATGGTAATGAATTCAATGCAAAGGAAGCATTTCGATGCAGTTATCGTTACTGCTTTTAGGTGTATTAGAATTTTCACAACCACCAACTTTTTGGACCGGTTAAACCTAAGAAAACGGAATTTTTGACGACATTATTTCTCATTCTTTCTTTTGGATTTGTAATAGGTGCAAAAACTATAGGATAAATTGGATTGATTAGCTTCACGATCCTTCTCTTGCCATCATTTCCTTATAATCCATTTTCTTTTTACTAGCTTTATGATAGTTCTTAATAATATAACGTAGTTCCAAAAAATTAAGAAACTATAGTTGGTTTTTCAAAACGAAGATGACTCATTCAACTCACGAACTCCATTTAAAGTATTCAAGAAAAAACTTGTCGCAAGAATTAGCCAATCCTCGACTTAATCGATATAGTTATCTTTTCCTCACGTAGCATTGACGTTTAGTTGGAACTCAAATTAACTACTATATATAATACAACAAAGTGGTACTATAATAATAATAAAAACAATGTAGCTAATAATATATATGATCAGAAAGTCCGAAACAAGTATCTTTCATTAGAAACTTTAAGAAAATTGCAGCACTTTATTAATTGGACTTCTATTGTTGACTTGTAATCCCTAGTGCCAGACAATTTCCTCGCTAATATTTTTACACGGGGAAAAAAAGAACCCCATAATTTTCACTCGACATTACAATGGTTGAACAAAATTTATCACCAGTTCAGAATAAACGAAATTGGCTAACAAGCATTTATCTTAACATACAAAGAGATATTTTGGTTTAATAATCATGTTTTATGATGAACTTTCTTTCTTGTTATATAATAATAATCTAATACTCCACCATCAATATAAGGTAATGAAAGTTGGATTGTTAAACTTTTACCAAGCATTTTGACTATGATGCATGCATGGGCGTAATCGTCAATTATTCCATTTAAACTAAAAAGACGTCAGGGTGTGTTCCTTCGTAATAATTAACTTGTATTTTTAGTGTTTTTTTTTATTTTTTTATTTTCAGATTACAAAATTTAGTAATAAAGAAAATGTTACAAGAAGTGGTTGAAACCAGAATATATCATTGAAAAGGTTTTTTTTTTTTTTCGTGTCTACGGTTGAAAAGGTTGGTACAAAATCGAGTGGTGATGAGTATAATGTAGTTATCGATGAGCATAAGGATCGGGTATCCACCTACAGAATCGAAGCAATACATCTGTTTCGTTTCCGTTTCCTACATTTTGGAATTAATTGGCATCAGTTCTAGTTCTAGTTTTGGTTATTTTGGAACCATCACCCCAGGATACCGGTGAACTTAATTGGATCCGACGTGTTCCACCTGTTTTTTTAATAAAATATATTTTTAATTATAATATGCTAAGTTTAACGATTAACTAATTATTTGTTTTAGTCTAGGGTTTTACAATTAAGTAAGATTTCCTTTTCAAATTTCTAACACCCCACCGGACTGAGATTGACAACATCGATCATCTTCCTCATTCTTCCTCTTCTGGCCACCTTCCTCCATTCCTCTTCCAATGGATCTCGCTGGCCACCGCCACTAACCGGCCTACTGCTTCTTCGGTTGTTGACTCACATTTGATTGACTTCTTAAAGTTACCGAGGTTCTGTTTCTTTTTTACTTAATGCACTTAATGTTTATAATAAAATAAATTTGTTCAGGTATATATATATATATATATATATATATATATATATATATATATATATGTATGTATGTATGTATGTATGTGTGTGTGTGTGTGTGTGTGTGTGTGTGTGTGTGTGCGTGCGTGCGTGCGTGCGTGCGTGTATACATGCATGCATGCATGTGTGTATGTGTTTTTTTTTACTTAATGTCAACAAAATATCTTAATGAATTAAGTTGTGAAAAAAGTGTCCTTAACATTAAATGGTGATTCCATATTTATTTTTTCCATAATTACTCTCACTTCCTATAAATTAAGAAAACTCAACTTTCCTCCAAAATAAAGATAATTTTCTCATTATTTTTTTTAAAACAACAGTATGGGAACAAAATAATAACAATAATAACTAGATATGAATCTGAATTAATGTTAAATGACTTCTCACTTAAAAGCTAATACAATCGAAATTATTTTAGAAATGATTAACGTGTTTTTATTTCTCTAATTGTGTGATCATTGTATTCATTTATGATGTTTTTGTAAAACGTTTTTTAAGACAAAATAAATTTTAAATATTTTAATTGGTTTTATTATTTAAAGTATGTTAAAATTATGTTTAATTAAGTTACTAATGTTATTTTTTAGATTATTTAATTTTTTAAAAGTTTTAAGGTGATGATGTACAATTTTAATCTATAACGGCTATTAAATAAATGGAAAATCTCATAAAACTTCAACATATTTTTATCAAATTCTTAAAAGAATCACTATGTTATTTTTTTAGTACATTAAACCCTTATATTTTTTGAGATGTCTAATTAAAGTTTTTCTAATCTCAGAAAAACGCAATATATTTTTATTCAATCATTAATAAAACCACTATATTATATGTATATAGTGCGTTAAAACTCCTATAGTTTCTGAAAATGTCTAATCTAATATATTATAACCATCAACACTTAAGAATCGGTTACCTAGCATTTGTAGTTGTCTAGGTTATATCAATCTGAATCCTTATATTAGACAAATCAAAAAATATATGGGTTTTAACACACTAAAAAATAATATAGTTGTTTTTTAAAAAATTGAATGAAAATATGTTGGGTTTTTATGAGATTTTCCCTTGAATAAATAATAATGTGTTATTTGTCAATTTGTAAATAAGATGGTAAATTAGTTATTTATTCAAATTCACAGTGTATTCACTTAACAAAAAAACAGTATATATCAATATCACTTATCAATACATATGTTTTATTCATTCAGGACACATTATCAATTCAGAACATGACCTGAGTTCTTCCTAGACCCTAGTCCATAGTAGCTAATATAGATCTCGTTTTTATTATATTATTCCAACCAAAACCAATTAATTTACCTTTCACAGTCGTTAGATAACTCTCTATCTAGATTCCATCTGAATATAAGGTCAAGGACAACAACCATTTATAACTCTCTTTCTAAATTCCATCTGAAATATATATAAGGTGGTGGAAAGCACCCATTTATGCAGTACAGTGGCAATAACCAAACTAGCCATGAAGAAAGCACACATATAATGACATTTGAAACTGGAAAGAACTTGTTCAAAGTTCAAACCATTCACAATCTAATAACCAGGGCCGACCCTGAGCAAGTGTCGGATGTGCAGCCGTACAGGGCCTGTGTCATCTAGAGGGTCCGAAATTTTGATATATATATATATATATATATATATATATATATATATATATATATATATATATATATATATATATATATATATATATATATATATATATATATGGGCGGATCTAGAGGCTTTGAGTGGGGTGCAGGGACCCCACTTCACTCCATTTTTACTCTATTTATCATAGAAAAAAATTTGAATTTGCTTTTCATTTGAGATTTTTTTGAAGAATTTTATGTATTGGACCCCTCTTGGTTTAGAGGCTGGATCCGCCACTATATATATATATATATATATAATAAATCTGCGTATGCGATAAACAAGAACCCGATACATCAGTTGCTAAAGGCGCTGGCATCTGTGATGCTCGTGTCCCGTGTTTGAATCTTGTAAGCTACAAGGAGTTATAATTGTTCCATTTTTTTTTTTTAAATGCAGCTAATTAGCCTAGCCCAAGTAAATGCCAGCTCAAATGTATCTTTCGCAAATTGCCAGCTACAGGCCTTCGTATTCCATTTAACCCAAATAAATTCCAGCCCAAATGAGTGTTATTTATTACCTACACAAACATAATTAACCGAAGTACAAAACTTCTAATTCCAAGTTAGTTTTCAACCGAAGTACAAAACTTCCAGTCTTTTAAATTTTTTGTTATTGTTTTAATTATTAGGTTTTATTAAATGATTATTGAATTCCTATACGATTTATCTATTTTCAGAAATTATGCCTCCTAAATATCTATCTGATAGTCAAAAACGTAAAAGAAAAAAATGGTATGAATGAATTTTGGTTATAAGTAAAAAAAAGTTACATTTAAGGGCACATTTTTAGTTTTCGCACAAAGCCCTTTATATCAATAGACCGACCCTACTAATAACAAATAATGTTGTTGAATGTTGTAAGATTTTGGGTGCATAAAACTACTAGGAACAGATTTTGGGCACTTTATGTTATTACAAATAGATAATAATGCAGAGCATTCTTTACATACCCCATGTCACATAACGACACAACTGGTAGGCTAGAGCTCTGCCAGACGACAGTAGGCCAAGCCCAAACGACGTAGTTGGGCCCTTGAATGGTAAAATATGGCCATTAACACTTAATAGCCCATTATCTATTTGGGCTACAGACGGTTTGTTGGAACCAGAGGTGCACATTTATCGTTTTAGACCGGTTTCGGTTTTTTAAGACCGACTTTTAAAAAAATCGGTTATGGTCCAACCGGTTTCGGTTAAAACCTAACCAATTTTGTTGGTTTTTTAAATGAAATTGAGTAAAAACCGGTTTTTTAACAGGGTCGGTTCAATTATTCCGAAAAAAACGGGATAAAAAACTAGTTTGATTCATGATTTAAAACCTATTAAAAAACCGATTATTACAAAACTGGTTCCGGTTTTTCTTACCGATTTAAAAAAAAAAAGTTAATTTTGTGCACCAGTAAAAATTGGGACAAGCCCAACAGAGGGGTGGAGGCAAGTCACCATAGCAATAATGGTGTTCGGTTCGATGGAAGGGGCCAAATGTCTCGATAGATGCCCACGACACACAGCATTGATTAAATGCCTTGTACATTATGTCAATGCTAATCACTCATTCCAATTAAATGCTTGAAAATGCCAATAAAGAGAGATATAGCTCGCAACTTAAATTTTGTATAAATAATAATTTTCTTATATTTATGATAGAGTTGAATGTTCTTTATGTTAGGATGTCTGGAATTTTCTCAAAATATGCAACAGAATAATTTTTTTAACTTGAATATGTGACCACATATCATATTAATGTTAAAATACGGCAAATTTAACATAAATGGTTACCAGTTTTATATTTTTTGTTTGTGATTATTATTTATGGATTTTTCATAATTATTCTAAAACTTTCTGACTTTGAAACCTAATCATCAAATGAATTGGATTAGTTTTGTAGTTTCTCATCATTTAAGCTCATTATTGAGAACAAGCTTCTACCGGAACCACCCTCAACTATGTACTTTAAAACCTAAATAGTAGCAAAGCCCAAATTTTCTTTTAGTTTTTTGTTTATTTTTAGGAATTCTATGCTTTGTGTAAACCTGATGATGTTCATTTTTTTAAAATATGATCTAAGATTTTTGTCTTAATCTTTAACGAAGAGAAGCATAAACAATCGAGATTAAATTGGATCGAGAATTAAAGAACTGATCTCAACTTTGTTCTTTAATAACTAAATGGTAACAAAACCCCTGTTTCTTTTTGTTTTTATATAATTTTAGGGCATCTAAGTGACCTTTAATCTTTATGCAAACCTAATTTTTATACATTTACCAATTGATTTGGAGTTCTTACGGTTTTCAATGGTTGGTTCTAGCACTCATCTGTGTAACTATCAATTTTAACATCAAAATCAGCACACTTGCTTTTTCTAATTATTCTCTATTTACACACTTTTATTCATTTTCATATTAATTTTGGTGGTTATGATAAAATAGGCAAATTTCATTTTTCTGAATATTATAGTTTTACACACCTTTATTCATTTTTTATAGAGAAATTGTTTTTGTTCCTAACTTTTATTCCTACTAATCTTCCTACTCAAGTTAAATTATGAAATGTGTATTAAAATAATATTAGTTTTATTAAATATGACACTTGTCATAATTTTACATGGGTAGGAATATGAGTAGGAATAAAAGGTAGGAAGCAATACAATTACTCTTTTTTATATTAAATTTGATAGTTATGTTAAATAGGTAACCTACGGAAAGCAATTATGCATCTAACCTAGGTGATTCTACATAACCCTCCATTGGAATCATGTATCTTTCATCTTCCATGTTGTTAAGAGTAAATGCAAGAGGTCAACACAATTGATGATATCTTTCCACCATAATACTACTTAAATGACGGTACTTCTATTCCATTGCCTGATTTGGATGAAACCATAGATTGATCCCTAAATTGTGATTTAGGTTGAATTCTTTTCTATAAGTTTTGTTTACATTTGTTAAAAATGTTCAAATTAAAAGTGTGTGTGGCTGTGAGTATTGGCGTGCGTAAGGGGGTATCGAGAGGGAGGGATGCGGGGTTCTATGTGGTGAGTCTGTGTAGGCGAGTGTGTGTGTGTCGTGTGGTGGGGGGGGGGGGGGTAATATTACTATTTTGTGTATGGGAGTCTGTGTATTCAAGGAGTGAGTGTGTGTAAACCGCCTCTATTTATACCTACTTATACAATTTAAAAGTGATTAGACAATTCTAAGAGTTTACATTTATTATTGTAATTTATTTGCACTTGCACTGCAACTTCTAAACCTGAATTTATACCAACATGGTTTCAGTTTTGCCTCCCCCTTTCCTTTTCTACAGTTAAAATTGACCATTATGGCCCGACTTTCTATTATGTTTGGTTTGTTCTTTGTTATTACTTTTCGATGGTCTATGAAATAGGTGTGTGCACGCGATATGTGTATGTTGCTTTAAATAAAATTTTCTTCTAGAACTATTTTAACAGTGACGAAAATGTAAATTTAAATAAGAGTAAATTACACTTTTGGTCCCTGTGGTTTGAGAAAACTAACAGATAGGTCCTAACTATCCAAATCCAACGTTTAAGGTCACTAAGGTTTCCGAAAACTAACAAATACGTCCCTGAGTCAAGTAAAAAGACTAAAATAACATTTCTAATTTCTTTTTCTTTTTTCTTTTATAAATATTATATAATTAGTTAATAAACAAAAAGGAAAAATAAAGAATAACCCAACTGGGTCACTAACGTCTCCAATCACCACCACCACTCTCGCCGTCCACACTTCCCTCTGTCTCGCTGCTTCTTTTGATTCTCGCTGCGTCTTCCTGATTCTCACTACCCCTCCCTCACTCTTGATTCTCATATTGACGACAAAAGAAACGGCTTCAGGAATTGGATTAAGTGCCGAATTGAACAATTAAAATTGGATCGAGTCTCTCCTGCATCCCGACGGCTACAAGGGATCATGAATAAATCCTTTTAAGTTCCCGAATTGACTCTCTCCATTAATCTGTGAATCTTTCAATCTTTCATTGTTTGTGTTCTCTCCTTGAAGCATTGACATCGGGCAACCAAACGAAATTACAGAGACAATTATTTTTCGATTTCCTCATAAATTCTAGTCTAATAGATTTTTGTTGGCTTTTTAGATCTTGATGGGTGTTACAGTTTGATTTGTATAAGACGATGATCTTGCTGGGTTTTACATTTTGATTTTCCAATAGGTGGTCATTTGACACAGGGTTTGCGATTCAATCTCTGAATTATGTATTAGACGATGTTCCCAATTCAAAGCAGGTTCAAGATTTTTAGCTTTTCAATTAAGCATCTGATGCATTTTCTGAAAATTGAGATCTTGATGGAATAGATGATGTTCCCAATTCAAAGCAGGTTCAAGATTTTTAGCTTTCAATTAACTATCCGATGCATTTTCTGAAAATTGAGATATTGATGGAATAATGTTGGGTTCTTGAGCTTCGTTTATGAAAATATCGACAACGTCAAAGAGACGTTCATGGTAAAGCTGGTCAGTCAGGTGTTCGATAGCCGATTTATGATCGATAGAGGAGGTATCGTCGGCTAATTGAAGGTCGATTATTGCTTGATCGATAGACGTTCATTTATTTTTTTGTTCGTGGAAGGTTGTCGTGTCGGTCCGGTCCGGACCGACCGGTTTTTTTTTTAGCATGCCTAGAAGACGAGGACGGCGATTCAGTTGCAGGATCTTGATATTTTTGAAGGAGTTGGGACTGAAAGGCCGTTGTAGCTCCGTTCACGCGAGTGAGGTTGACCGGAGGTGGAAGAAGCTGTGGGAAAAGTAAAAGAGAAACAACAGGTAACCTCAATTTAAAAAAGATGTAGAATCGGATAGGGGAGTGGAGCTTCTACAATTGTACAGGATGTAAACTTTCTTATATAATCTAGATCTTCACTGCTATTGTGTGTATTTTAGAAAGAGAGAGTGTGTGTTTGTTTTTTTGAGTTACAGGTGAGAGAGAGAGAGAGAGGGAGGGGGGAGGGGAGGGGGAGACGGGGGTAGTGGGGGTGGGGGTATATTTTTCTTTTTTTTTAATTATCTAGTTAACAATATTTTAAAAGAAAAAAAGAAAAAAGAAATTAAAAAGGGTAATAGAGTCTTTTTATCTGGACCAGGGACCTGAGTGTTAACTTTATGCAATCTTAGGGGCTTCCAACGTGATTTTCCAATAGTTAGGATAATTCTGTTAGTTTTGGTAAACCACAAGGACCAAAAGTGTAATTTACTCTTTAAATAATGTACATTGTAAAAGTTTGGTTTTAATGAAATGTACTTTAGAAAAATTACATTTATTTAAAGCCAAAGTTTTGCAAAGTAAAATCCTTAAAATACATTTTTTTTTAGAATTATTTAACAGTGGCAAAAATGTCAATTTTAAGCATTGTACTTTATAAAACTTTGGTTTTAAAGCAATGTACCTTAGAAAAATTCTTTCTTTCTAAAGTACATTACTTTAAAACCAAAGTTTTACAAAGTAAAATCCTTAAAATATTTTTTTTTTCCAGAAATTTTTTAGAGTGGCGAAAATGTCTTTTTTAAGCATTGTACTTTGTAAAGATTTGGTTTTAAAGCAATGTACTTTAGGAAAAAAATTCTAAAATATATTGCCTTTTAAACCAAATCTTTATAAAGTAAAATGCTTAAAATAATTTTTTCCCATAATTTTTTAAAACTGGCAAAAATATTGCTTTTTTATGCATTCTACTTTGTTAAAATTTGGTTTTAAAGAAATGTACTTTAGAAAAATTCTTTTTTTTCTAAATTGCATTGTTTTAAAGTAAAATGCTTAAAATATTTTTTTTTAAGAAAAACTTTAAAAGTGGCAAAAATATCAATTTTAAGAATTGTAGTTTGTAAAGCTTTGGTTTTAAAGCAATGTACTTTAGAAAAATATTCATTCTAAAATACATTGCGTATATCATAATTTTTTTGAAAGTTCCGCAGCAACGCACAGCAGCCACAGCTCGTTCAAATACATTTCTTCTTATTATATATAACTAGGTGTTGAGTTGGGCGCGCGTTGCGGCGGGATAAGTATATAACATGCAATAGTTGTATCGTTATATATGTGGATGTATCACAATATAGTTTAAGCGTGAGATGGATAACACAACATCATACATTGTTTGATACAAAAATAATACAACACCAGACGTCATAACATACGTGTTATGCACTTTATACATACTCATGTTTCTCCTTGTTGACTTGCACGATGTATTATGAAGATTATACATGAAACTGTAAGTAGGGATTTTGCAAAATTAGATCACCTTACATTGTAGACTAATTTGGTTGACGGGACTTTTTGTTGTCACCGATGGCTGCAATGTTAATTTAGTGATTACATTCTTGTAAGTGCTATGAGCGTCACGAATAAAGTGAAGTAACAAATTGTGTTTATTTTTGTACCTGGTGGAGGTGGTTGTAGTCTTTTTGGTTTCGGGTCAGGTGTAACTGGGGGTAGGTGGATTGTTTTTCTTTCTGAATGATTTTCAAAGACTTTTGTTGTCTTGTTCACAACAATTGTTCGGTCAGGCTTAGGTGTTAATTGAAAATGTTGTGGTATGCCTATATGAGAGATAATTGGTGTTGGCAATATTTTTGGGTCCATGTATCCATGTTTAACGACCATGTCTTCGCAGTTTATGTTCAACATTTCGGTCATAGCTTCATTGAAGAATACGACATCAGCAGTTCCTGTGGAGTCTGTGATGGATGCGTTTACGCAGTACCTGGATGGTTCATATAGTAATTGTTATAATAATTGTTGTAAGAAATGTTATGGTATATGAAAGTATTACAGGGGCGTGTTTGTGTAGGTTGATACTTACTTGAATTTTGGCTCTATGTCCTCATGGTCTTCACATACAAAATAAGTCGATGTGTCATCTTCTTGGTATAGCTTCTTTGTGCATTTTGAGCAATGTACATAATACCATGTTCGATGTGAATACACATCTTTGATGTGAGCCGTGCATGTGAGATGGGGTTGCTGCTATTTGAGAGAAGTTATGAAGTGGATGTATGGTAAATCAAGTTTTGGTGTGTTAAAATTTCACATGTTTACCGTTTTGTTTTCTGATATTTTTGTAAGGAGTTCACGGATTGTTACTTTGTTGTCAGTTGTATCCAATGCTTTTAACCTTAATATAGTATAATTGTTAGATGGTGACTTTTAGTGTGTGATTATTTAGGAGTTTTACCTGTTAACGTGTTCTATAGTTTGTGGGAATGTTGGGTTGATGAAAACAGTTGTTGCATTTGTGGATTCCAGTTGTGGTAAGCCTGGTTAAAGATATATGTAAGTACGTGTCTAGCAGTATTTAGAATGATATTAAAGTTTTATTGTTTAGTTGTGCATACCCATGTATTCAGTGACTATTGTAGATGTGATTGCAATGATGTCTCCGGTTTTCCGAATGTTGGCTACCAGATGTGTTTGTTCAGGCCAAAAGGTAATGTCAACCATTTTTCCTCTGGTCATAAGTAGGAAAAAGTTAGTTAATGCAATGATCAAGAATTGAAATAACAATGCAATGATGAAGAATGGAAATTACGGAGGGTACCTTTCATCTTGGATGACGATTTTTCTTATTTTTTTCCCTGTTTTTGTAGTCAAGTCAGTTTTTTTCGACTTTGCCGATGTAATCTGTAGATGTTATTGTTGGGTTAAATGTTTGTTGTTAAATGTTTTATTTTTGATAAGTATTTTTTGTGTACCCGTAAGTAGCTTGGGTTCTTGTCGCCGGTTGTCCAACATCTCATAATTAGCGAAGCTGAAGTACTGGGTTGGTATATTGTTGTCGGAAATCGGTTTGAATTCTGCTTTTTCTCCAATCTTTAGAGCTGCCTTGTGGTCTACGATTGGCATGTATTTTCTTGATGGGATGCAAATGTATTTTGTGACGGTGTAGCATGATTGTAGTTTGATGATCGATTCGAAATGTGCTTCATTATTTAGGTCCGCAATTGCTTCAATAGCATCACCCTACATTGTATGGTTGGATCGTTAGCTGTAAGATATGGCGTGTTGATAATATTGTGGGTCTGTGTATTTAACTCACATGGCTATCAACAAACAGGTAACATAGTAGATTTTGATTCTTTGGTATCCATCGCTTCACTACTCTTATCTGTATGGGGTGCGGCTTTTGACGCTCTTTGATGTCAGATATGCGTATCGAAGCCATTATTGTTGAACGGATGGTGTGTCGTATAACTGTGGAATACTTGAATTTTTCAGTACACATAAATAGTAAGAATGTGAGAATTGGTAGAATGTAAGTATGTAATCTACCTATTTCCTTGTATATGATGCAATTGTCAGTATATAAAGTACGGAGGTATAATAATGTGAACATTATACATTTATGAGTTACGAATAATCGGAAGTCGGGTATGCAAACAGTAGAAGAATTTTTTATGCAATATTTATTTCTTGCAGAAAGTCGGAATATACTATATTCTTTGTTACATTTTGGTTGTCATTTTCCTGTGGAATTATTAGAATTTTTAAGGCATTGGGTGTCGTTGCTCTTGATAAGGCTACGTATAGCTGGCCGTGACTGAAAACAGGTTGTGGTAAGTAGATGCCTATTTTGTCTAGTGATTGGCCCTGACTTTTGTTTATTGTCATTGCATAGCATAGCTTAACTGGAAATTGCTTTCTTTTGAAGTCAAATGGTAATTGTTTGTCTCTGTAAGTTAGTGTTATTTTTGGTAGGAAAACACGACGACCAATAAATTTGCCAGTAATTATTTCTGCTTCAATAATTCTTGGTAGTAATTGTGTCACTATCAATCTAGTGCCATTGCAAAGGCCCTCAATTGGGTTGAGATTTCTTAGGAGTATAATGGGTGCATTGACTTTAAGTTGCAAAGAGTGCGTAGGAAATCCGTTAAAGTTTAGGAGGTTTAGGTATTCAGTTGGGTAGAGGATCTCGGTATCGCCATGGTCCCCTGGATGAGGAACGATGGAGTCGACGCTTGTATAGGTTGTGGCTGTTCCTTGAGTGAGGTTAATAATTAGTGAGTTCAGTTCATCAACTGTATCATTTTTGGGGCATACGATTGCACTTGTTGACAATGTTTTCGCTGTTGGGTTTTCTAAAGTATCTTTGTCGTATATAAATTCGATAAGTTTTGTTAATGCGTGCTCGTCGGGAGGTATTACGTATTGTTCTGGTATTTGTATTAGTTTGGTATTTTGTGGGTCACTTATGTCGGGTGTTCCTTCTTTCCCATCGCCTACATCAAGTAACCATGATGAGAATGTTGAAATCATGTGTTGGTCTGCTAGATTAAGATTTGGCCTTTGAAGTCGCATGTTTTCATTCAATTTGTAAATCCTGAAGTCTTTCCATAGATAAGATCTTGGTAATGAAGAAGCGAGCGTTGTTGACTTTGAAGCTTTAGGTATT
Organism: Cichorium intybus; assembly: GCA_023525715.1. Lineage (NCBI taxonomy): Eukaryota > Viridiplantae > Streptophyta > Magnoliopsida > Asterales > Asteraceae > Cichorium > Cichorium intybus. The sequence goes on along the minus strand of CM042011.1, from coordinate 40,000,343 downwards.
ACTGGAAGTGTTTGTCTGAAATCACCACCCAGTAACATTGATTTTCCGCCGAAAGGCTGATTAGTATTATCGAATAAGTCTTTCATTGATCTGTCTAGCGATTCAAAACATTTGCGATCGTTCATTGGTGCCTCGTCCCAGATAATAATGGATGTTTCAGCTAATAGGTGAGCTAGATGAGTTTTTTTGTTTATGTTGCATGTGGCGTTATCTGTAATATCTAATGGGATTTTAAATCGGGAATGAGCTGTGCGACCTGAAGGAAGCAACAATGATGCAATGCCAGACGCTGCAACCGCTAGCACGATATTCCCTCTGGAACGTAATCCGGAAATGATTGTTGTCCATAAGAATGTTTTCCCTGTTCCTCCATGCCCGTATACGAATGCTAAAATTTGTTGGTTTGAGGAGATTGCAGCCATGACATGTTCATATATAAGTCGCTGTTGAGAATTAAGGCGTGAATGACATAGCTCGTGTTCAGATGCCAATAGGCGTTTGTCATAGTTTTTCTCCTCCATAAGCAATTTATTTTGTAATCGTTGAAGCAAATCAGGATTTGGTAACGGTAAGCCGAACTCTGATAAGGAAGAAGGGGAAGATCCTGAACGAAGCAACAACTCTATTTCATACAATACATATTGTCTTAATTCTTCTTCGTTTGTTATATGGAATTTTCGTTGTCCATCATCTGCCATTTTGTGCCATTGTTGGTTCCAGAATAGTACAGGATCTGATATTTCACAATACAACAACATTTGAGTAAACAATGAACGTAATTCTGGTGCAGTAGCCCAGTTTGAGGCTTCTTCAAATGTATGTGTCCACTCTCTGTCATCACCTATTAACCCTAATTTTTCACATGCAGCACGAAATGTTTCACACAGTTCACCGTTCACTGTTCGTATACACTCGTAGGATCTACAACCCTTTTGATAAGCTAACAGCATACGTAGAAAAAAGGGCTCTCCAGAGTTGGGGTGTATGTATATAAGTCTTCCTATTGCAGGAGTTCTCTTTGATGCTCGTCTTATCCAACATTTATTTGCTGTATCCCATCTGTATCTAGTGAGATAATCAATGTAAGTAAGATCTCGACCTGTATCATCATAGTTGTTGTTGCGCAACCATTCTGTAAGTGTAGTACGACTGTTGTACGTATTTTGGAGCACGTTGTGTAGTTGATCATTATCCCTAAAGCTAACATTTTGCTTGTTTTCTAAATGAACAGCTAGCACCTGTACAGCTGGGTTTCTATCATGGATGACAAAGTTGAAAATTCTCCATGCAGCCTCATGCGAGCATATGAATCTACCGTCAAGGAAGTTTTGAATTTCATTTACATAACGATCATTATGTTTGTCAGTAGTCGAACGGGATTCTGTAATTGTATAATGTATACGATCAGCTCCCTTTGATATATACTTGAAGAGATATTTGATAAGCATATTCCAACCACAGTATTCAACGTTGATGTGGGCCATATAATGTAAACATAAGTGGCGGTTGTATGGAACGACATATCGATTGTCTATTTTCACATTGTTCTTAATTACATGAAACCCGGCTGGTTGTCTTCTATAATGAACGTATCCGTTGCTGTCAAATGATGTGTGTTGTTGGTAGTCTTTTGGATAGTGCTTAGAACAGGTATCTGATCTCATGCATGGTGCACTTGGGTTAAGTATACCACATGGTCCATGTATCATAAGATCTGTGACAATCTTATATAGATGAGGTTCTACCGTAGGATTTGGTATTTCAGCGGATATATATCTATCAATTTCATCGGTGTCCTTTATTCTATATGGTTGAGTAACCCATAATAGTAAATGGCAATGCGGCAGTCCTCTTTTTTGAAATTCAATGGTGTAAAGATCTGCGAGCAGTAAAGGAAGTAAAGTTAGTGACAACTACATCTAACTTTTAGGATGAACAATAGTAACTAACAGGAGGTGATCGAGAGATTACGTGCAGCTACTTGACCGAAAGGTCTTTTGTTTTTGAGGAAGTCAATAAGCGACCGGACTTTTATTTCGAAAATTCTGGCGATGATATCTGGACGATCGTGTGGTTTGAGCAATGGAAATCGGGACAAATATCTTTGAATTTCAGGCCATTTAACATTGCATGTGAATGTGATGAAATACTGAGGGTTGCCATATACTCGACAGATGGCTAGAGCATCTTGGTAGTGCTTGTACATGTACCTTGGGCCACCAACAAAAGACGATGGCAAAATAGTTCGTTTCCCGATATCACGACCTTCAGTATCACCACGTTGAACCGCGTCATGGACGCCTTGAAGGAATTCAGTACGAAAGATATTTTGATTTTGCCTTATGTAGTCTAGTCGGCTTTCTTCAATGCAGACATATGCATCGACCAAATATTGTTGCAGAAGGCGGCCTGCCCTGAGAAGTAGTGTATATAAGTTGAATCGGTCATGCAAAATATAGCTGTAGTAGGCGTTGATCGTCATGTTTTTGCTTTGTGAATTGTTATTTCCACGAAGAGTTAGCTTTGGTGACCATCCAGTTTCACCGTAAATGAAAAGTAGAGGGTATTGCAATGCCATGTAGAGCGGGTGAAGTTTTTTTATACGTTGTGGGCTACCTTCTTTTTGTCTAATAATTATGTCAAACGTGCTACATGTCGGATCGTCATCAAACACAATTGCACCAATACAGCCGGGGGATGGCCTATCGTAACGTAAAGCAGTTTCGGAGCTATAAAGACATACGTTAAAGTTGGGAACATCAGGCATTGAACATATATCTCTAGCTATTCGGAAAAGCTTAATCAATTCATTTGACGTTTTTAAGGTATTTTGAAGAATGATGACTGTTTCACGATCAAGAGGTGTTTGGTTTTCAGAAGTAAATGCATGAAGCCTATTGTCAATTTCATTATCGGTGTCATAAATGTACATTTGCAGGAATCGGGGCCTGCCATTAGGTGGTGGGCATAGGCTACCAATCCAATGGTGAATCTGTCCTGCAATCTTGAAGACATATGGGCCAGAACCTTTATTTACTGTATCGTCGACCTTCCCACCGAAAGAACACATAGAGAACATAGAATTGTAGGCTCTGATATTTAACAGGAAGTGAGGTTGTTGAAATAGATCTACAATTGCTGTAGGAAAGTGTGTGTGAAACGAAAGAACCACACGGCCTCCTTTACAACATTGCATGTACTTTGGACGTTCGTTACCAGAAGCAGCAACTGCACGTTCATCATACCAAAAGAAGGCACCACAAAACTCGCATATATTGTTACAGTCACCACTATCTATGTAGAAAGAGGCATTAACAGATGAATTACGAAGCAAAGTAGAGCGATAAGTAGCTTGTCTTGACAACTGACAATGATGACTCTGAGTTGATGTCGATGGTGTGTCGAACGGATGAGTAGTATCGAGCCTTTGATTCTTTCTATGAGGCATTTTTGTACGAAGAAAGTTAGACAGAAGCAAAGTAGTTATGCGGCCAGATTTAGGATGAAGTATAGTGTAATGTATGATAGCAAATTGTTGGTTACCTAAGAAGACATTTGAAAGTGAAAGCGCATAGGTAACAGGACTAACATGTAAGTAACATTAAGTGAGTTAGTATATATGAGACAAATAAATAAACATACCAAACTTTGATTACTCCGGGGCTGCAATAAGAAGCTGTAGGCGTTATTCGTAGAAACCTGACTACAGGAATTGGTTGCAAGTAATATTAGTATCTATAACAAAAAAATGCTCATCAAGTACATTTTATATTAAAAATCAGAAATTTTATGATGTACGCATATTTGCTCAGTGTGTTTGCTATAGAAATGAAATTTAGTTCATATAATTTGTAATGATGACAGAAATTAACATGAGGGAATTTTAAGAAACAACGCGTTGAGGAGAAGGACTGTGAAAAAATAAAAGTGAGGACGACATCTAAAATTCAAAAGGCCATACACATTTATATTCATTATGAAACTTTGAGCCATTGTATTTATATTTTATTTATAGTAATTGGTGCATACATATGGCTGGGTCAACATGGCGTAATAAATGCTATGAAATGTTGGCATCAACGGAAATATAGTGGCTTTATGTGACCTATGTAAAGCTGGAGGCGGATGTTTTTGTCACAACACAATTGCAAAGATATCTAGAGGATTTTGTCAACATAAAATGTTTATTTTATGTAATTAAGTTAAATTTAAAAACCATATCCACAAAACGTGTAGAGATCCTTCCTTTTTTATATGAATGAAAATGAGGTTGAATTAAATAGTGAAAAGGCATCATATTCTTATTTTATTAATTAATATATATAATTAAAGAGAGATAAAAGCAAGGCTTTACAGGAAGAAAAAGCAGAAAAAAGAAAAGACGTTGTCATGTTCCCTCATTGGATGCTTCTAATCACTTTTGCATAGTCTACTTTTTCCATGCGCAAGAATGCATATTGTCGTAATTGTAAATCGATAACATATCTGATAATATTTTCTTAGTTTCTTTATTTTCCAATAAATAAATACTCTTTAACTGCAATAGAATAAAGGTAAAACATGTGATCTTTAAAATTTTACTATAAGACACTTTGATTTATATAGGTTTTCATCAACAGTTTCTCAATTCATACTTTATATATTTAAATGAGGACTTCGCACGGCATATGATATATATATATATATATATATATATATATATATATATATATATATATATATATATATATATATATATATATATATATATATATATATATATATATATATATATATATATATATATATATATATATATATATATTTGTTTTGCTGGGTTAAGTCCACATTCCAATGGACCTTCAATCAGGCATAAAGAAAATGAAAATCAAACACTTGGCGGTCCCCACCCTCATAAACCCTCCCTTTCATCTCTGCATATAAACAGCAGACGTCCTTGCTTACTTTAGATTCTTGCTTACTACCATGAAGGACGTGCTTTTGCTTGACGACTGCCCACTTATCTACAGGTACAAATTAAGATGACCTTCTACTCTCTATAACATAAATCTTTAGCTTTCTTCATTCGGTTTATCACGCTGTGTTGCTACCAAGGGGAAAAGTCGCAGTAAAAGAAAAGGAAGACACATAGAAAATACGTGAAACATACTGTAAATTATAACCAAGGGAAGAAAAACGACATCGCATCAAACATAGGGAAATCACATCAAACATAGGAAATGTTAGAGCAGTTAAGCAAAGGATATGGCAAGGATCGTACCTTGGTGTGGAGCAAGGGGCGAAGGGGGAAACGACTCTAAGTGGAAAAGTGCTATCGTAAATAGGCAACAAAACATTATAGAGAGCTGGTAAAATGATGATGAAAAGGAGAAAAAAACGAAAAGGCCAATAAAAGTAAAGGACGTGTACATATCTGTGTAATGTAAATGCAGAATTGGAGAAATCGAGCGGTTGAAAATGAACCTGAATTGAATAGTTAAAAGGTCTCACAAACTTATTTTGCTAATTAATATATATATATAATGTTTTTTTCGGTTTTCGTTTAAATTCAATTATTGTTAGCTTTCAATCTAACAAACGAATCATGCTAATCCATCTAAATACTAGTTTGAAACATAAAATTTGCATGGCCTGCACTTTTATGTATATCGTTAAGTCTCCAAAATAAATTATCTATTTACTTGAAATTGCATCGAAAACTTTTTTCTTCTTAATGATAGATTAGCAATTATAAATTAAACAAGTAAGGAGGATTACTATGAATACATCTTTAATTTGATGTAAAATATCGTGTCATACCAATTTAATGTTAGGCTATGTAGATCAACAGCTACCAACCACTTGTAGATACATCATAATCAAAAGTTCCGGATTGCATAATAAGTCATGACTCAAGGGTATATCAAGACATTTCCGTCCATGATTAAAGACAACGAGTGTGTATTAAATGTTCCAAGAACAATACATGGGAATGTCGTACGTATACCTACGAATACGATAAGATATGTTTTTTAATTTATGAAAAAAGAAAATGATTTATAAAAAAAAATTCACATTCTTTTTTTTATGGGACTAAAATATGCAACATTGTAGTTGGTATCAGTTACCTCGTTATCGGATACCTAATAAATGCTTACTTTTGCTATAATGTTTTTATTTCTTTATTAAATTAGCCAACAATGTTAAATACTTTTATCGATCTATGTCTCAATATTTCATAGTTCTGCCTCTACCGATTTATACAACTACGATAAATTATGCAATTATGTTTCAACAGGCTAAATATACTATATGCAAAATTTTAGTATATTTTGGTCTAAATATAAAAAGCGGTTGTATATTTCTTTGTACGCAACTTGTTTTTCGTTTTCGTAAGCTTAAATTCAAGTCTGCTTACATGTAGAGAAAAAAAATTACATAATAATCATATTTTGAAAAGGGCTAATAACATAAAAACTACTGTAGTTTGGCCAAAATTCGGTTTAAACACTATATTTTTTTTGTTCTAAAAAAACCACTCATACTTTCAAAAAAATTCGTAAAAACACTCATATTTTCAAAAAGATACATTGCGACCACTATAACAAATAAAAGTCAAAATTTTATGTCGCCAACTCGGAACACTTCTTACCCTTGTCACATTCAAAATTAAGTTGATTCATTTGGATACCCTATGCATTCACAAAGTGGCCAAAAAGCTACACTTACGAAAATCAAAATCACATGTAGACAACTTTATGTATCATTTTCACTGCAATGAAGTTTCAATATTTGCTTCAAATGTCAATAAGAAACTTTTCACATAATATTTTGAAGAAAATAATGCTTAAAAACTATAAAATAAAATGAACAGTGGTCAATATGAATTTTTTTGAAAGTATGAGTGGTTTTAATGGAACAAAATAAAATATAGTGGTTAAACCGGAATTTTGGGCAAAATACAGTGGTTTTTATGTTATTAACCCTTTTAAAAATCCAATATATTAGTATTTTCATTCAGTAATTATCCAAATCCTATACCGGGGATTTCTTTGGTCTTTTGGGACAATAATCAACTCTTATGCAAATCGCATTCCATATATGCATGCTTCATCATTTTTCTTTTGCTAAATTTCACACACATATGTCATGTTATGTCATGCATCATATATATGCATTAATAGGTAAAGACATTCTTAGTTCATACATTTCACACAACTATATAATTTGATTTCATAAATGATGGATCAAAATATGATTTATCTTTCATTAATCAAATCATAGTCATAAAACATATTATCTGCTAGAAAATAGCATATACGACTTAACACATTAAGACATTTCATCATTTCATTCAATATTTATGGTAAGGAAAACATTTGATTTCATGTCATATAATTTTAATTTCCATGCCATAAATCCATTTGAAAAGTCCATATGTAACTTACTTTAGTAGCTAGATATGTCTTGCTATACAAATCCGTTAGCTATTGACTTTAGTTGCTCCAAAAACCCTTTATCTCTATTTATTTGATAAGATATTAGAAACATATTACATAATAAACATAACACAAGTCTACTAACTCAAATTTCATACTAACATCATACATCTTATTATACAAAAAGTTGTCCCATAAAGGTTGCAATTCAATTCCGTGTTCTCAATTTGTCTAATTTAATAGATTGTAACTAAGGTTGTAAATGAGCCGAATGAACATGAACGAGGACTTGTTCATGTTCGTTGGTTTAAGTTAGTCGAACAAACGAATGAACACGAACGGATAAACGAACAAGTTTTTTTGTTCATGTTCTCTCGATTAACAAATTATTTTGTTCATGTTCGTGAATATGCTAAACGAACAAACATAAACGGTCATAGATAAACAAACATAATCGAACATATATAATAATAAAGTAACATATAATATTGTAATCTAATCAAATACAACCGAACATATATGAACATAAAACGAACTTAAATGAACAAACATAAACGAACGTTCACAAACATAATTAAATAAATGAGACAATTATTCATGTTCGTTCGTTTAACTAAACGAACGAGAATTTGTGTTCATGTTTGTTTATTTATTAAAAAATCGAAAATAAACAAACTTCCCCCAGAATAGTTCACGAACGGTTCGTTGAACGTTCGGTTCCTTTACGGCCCTAATTGTAACCACCAAATAATTAAGAGTCCGTTACCTAATATATGTGGTTGTCTAATATTTATCGATCTGAAACATTAAATTAAACATTTTTGAAAATATAAATGTTTTAATGCACTAAAAATAATATAGTAATTTTTTTAAATTAAATGAAAATATGTTAGGTTTTTATGAGATTTCTCTGTTATATACTACACTAGGTTATAACCCGTGTACTACACGGTTAGAAATTTTTTAAAAATAAAATAACAATCATAATCATATGTAATGGTAGCATGATGTTTTATAGAAAAAAAATTCTCAAAAAATAAAGCAGTCGAACATATGTACGTGTACATAAACTAAAAAGATAAGTCGCAAGGCCAAATAATATAAAATAGCTAAAAATAAAACATACCGGGTAAACTTTATTGCTAATTAGACAAAAAAAAAAGTAAATTTTTATGCTAATTATTACAACTAACTCTTATTTATTGTACTTTGCAAAAAAAAAATTCACTAATAACATAAACCTTCTGAATCATCTAAAAAGAAACAGGAAAATCATATTTCAAAGTAAGATGTTATGAATAAACATATTTTGCAAAGTTCAATCCTAAAAACTTAAATTATTCCAAAAAGTTATATTATAAATGAGCTTCAATATACACAAAGATAAAAGGTCTCTAGATCATCTAACTTTAATTCTTACAATGGTATGAAAACTGATTATTTGCAATGTTAAATCCTAAAAACTTAGGTACCGCACTGTCCATCGAGGGGTAGTCAATATTTAGAACAAGAGAGTTTCAAACCAATAAAGTAATTGCTATGTTAACATGTAACATATATTCAAAATCAATGCGGACGTGCGCGATATAATGTAGATAAGAAGATAATCTCAACGCCAACTTATAAAAAATGAAATCCATACCAAAATTTAAATATTCTAATGATAAAGTTATGGTCTTTAAGTTGAAGAATGAACAAATGTTTATAATTTCCAGATTTTTGGTCGTTGATTTTAATAACATTTGTACATATGTTTGATTTCAAATTTGTTTCATCTTAATATTAAAACGATAAACAAAAGAACAAACTTGATAGACTCACATTACCATTTGCATTTACAGGAAATTATCTGAGGATCAACATTTAATATGAAAATCATACGAAATTAGTTATGTTATTATAATATTTGTTTTCGTCCCTCTTAGTCAGTGTCACATTATGAGTTTATGTCATGTAATTGGGCTTAATTGACTTAAAAACTCACAATATATCATAACTTCAACTATCAACAATGTTACCAACAATGAGGACTAAAAATGGAAAACGTTTCCTTTTGGAACAAAACCATGGGAAAACCACCAAGTACAATGACTAAAAATATAGTTTACTCAATATAATTTTAAAGCCATAGTGAAATAGAATTTACATGTGTTATTTGTTATTCCAAATATTAACCTATTAAGCAAATCTGTCCAGATTAACTAAAAAAAGCAGTCATACATACATGTATATATTATACATGACTAATTTTATACTTCATATGGATATAATGACTTGATAGGTTAAGCACTTGATCTGCAAAACTTGAAAACCAGAGAATGTCGATTCATCTTGCTGTTTATTCCAACATGATCCTAAAGCAAAACAAAATGCTATTTAAAATCAATGAACTCGATTGAAATAAAAAATATATTCAAAAATGTTCACAAAAACTGAAGTAATTGCCAAGTAGTTCATGAACACAAATCAAAAAGCAAACCTAGAATCACAAATTTTTTTTAAAGAAAACATACTTGTCCTTGTTCCAGGTCATTTGTCTATTGCATCTAAAAATCTAACGACTGATTTCCCAGTATCCAAGTTTGCAAACTAAAATATAAAAAATAAATAATTAGTATGCTTTTTTATACCTCCTTCTCAAGATCAGGAAGTTTCTTTTTCAATTTAGCTAGGGCATCAACCTGGAATAGCTGTCAATTTTTGATTGAATACATTTAGTTTCAAGACTCAAACAAAAATTTAAGATAATAAACGATTCTACGGAGTTTATTTTATTCTCCAAGGACATGAAACACCACCACCTCTTCAACCTCGAAGGTTTTTCCTTCAGAGCTTTTCAAAATCATAAAATGGACATTGATTGAGAAATTGTCTGAAACAAACATCGCTAACAATCTAAAACTTAGTGAAATAATTGATATGCGAAAAGAGCATCACTAAAAATTTAGAAAAGATTCAAATATAGGGGAGAGACTGAAGATAAAACCTGCAAATGTAATGTAATGACTGATCAAGTGTTTTGAAAGCATAATAAACTACAAAAAAGAGACAAATAAGAGTTATGTAGAAACAAAGAGGAATTTACAACCAAACTTGGAATTAGAAGTTACCAGGATAAAACCTTATTGATTGAAATGAATGACCGGCGATGCTTATGTTGGCGCCGTTTATGCTTCAAGACTGGCACCATTTTCTTTATTTTAAGAACCAAATATGAACTTTGATAAACTGATCGATGTTCAAAAATCTTTTACAATAACATAAAATTTCAAACGGGAACGGGATTTTAGCAAAGGGTACCATTTTTTCAGCGGATTGAAGCTTATTTATTTGAGAGGGATGAAGAAGTGGCTAGGGTTTTACTTATACGAAAGAGAACAACTGAATGTTAGTGTTTTACCTATTAATTCTAAACCACCAGTCTCTTCGGCGAGCAAGTAGCCGGCGGATGATGAGGGAACTATTGATGCTCGTCAGGGAAACGGCAGCCGAGCAGCTGGAGGAGAGGCAGAGCGACTGGGCTTATTCGAATCCGGTGGTGATGTTGGAATTCAAAGTCATCAAGTTTGAAGATGGCTACCATCCAAGTTGGAAATGTTGTTCTAAATTGATGGCTATTAGAAGACCAATTCTAGTTTTAATTCTAATCACAAGTTGGTAGATTAGAACTATAAATACATCAATTGTGTATCATATTAGACACAAGAAATAGAGTATGAAACAATTGTAAGGATTGAGTTTTAGAGTTATATTTCTCAATTAAAATATCAAAAAGTTATTTTGATAATTTTGTTTCTATTATCGATTCTATAATCTTGAATTGGTATCAGATCATCAAACAATTTTAGGAGCTGTGAATTCTTACCGAGTGATCAAAAGAACCGTGTGAAGAAAGCTTTATCATCTGAAGATGTCAGATGTGGAGGATGTCATTACCGGTGCTGCAAATCCTCAGGCCAAAATCAAAGAGATCGGAGCCACATCGGTGGCATGTCCGATGTTAACCCAAACCAATTACACGGTTTGGTCCCTCCGGATGAAAGTGGTCCTGCGGATTCACAAATGTTGGACAATAATCGAGTCGGATTCAGAAAAAAATGAGGAGAGAAATAACCTTGCGATGGGATTGCTGTACCAAGCAATCCCGGAGTCACTGATTATGCAAATCGGTGATGTAGAAGATGCGAAACTTCTGTAGGAGTCGATTAAAGCCCGATACGTTGGAGCAGATAGAGTGAAAGAAGCCCGGCTACAAACCCTCAACACCGATTTCGATCGGTTGAAGATGAGTGATTCGGAAACCATCGATGTCTTCGCCGGAAAGCTCGCTGGAATCGCCTCAAAATCCGCCTCACTCGGTGAAGTAATCGAAGAATCCAAGCTTGTAAAGAAATTACTGAAAGTTGTACCTCGAAAATTCATCCATCTCGTAGCCTCACTTGAACAAATTCTCGATTTAAAATCAGTCGGATTCGAGGATGTGGTAGGTCGGTTGAAGGCGTACGAGGAAAGGGTGAAGGAAGAAGATGGCGGAGATGGAGGTCAGGCAAGGGTGATGTTCACCCGATCGACCGGTGGTGGCGGATCGAACGGAACGAAGAACGAAGGAGGAGGAGGGTGGAGCGGTGAGGGTTCATCGAAGGGTGGAAGAAACAGAAAAGGAGATGGGTTTAATCAAAAGGGAACCGGGTCGGGTGGGTCCGGTTCGGGTGGATCCGGGTCAAACAATGGATCTTGGTCCAATTCATACAAAAACAAGCCCAATACATTTAAAAACCAGCCCAAAAAGCCCAATTCGAATGCGGACTCGAACCGAAACCCGAAAAAAGATTTATCAAAAATTATTTGTTACCGATGTGATAAATCGGGCCATTACGCGTCAAAATGTCCGGAAAGAATTCAAAAATTCCAAGAAATGCATTTTGCCGAACAAGATGATGCCGATGAAACCGTATTTTTTCACGAGACCGTGTTTTTGAACGAAGCGAATGTGATACCATCTAAATACAATTCACAAGACAACAATGTGTGGTATTTGGATAACGGAGCGAGTAATCACATGACGGGAAATCGCTCATTTTTCTCCGAACTCAACGAAGGAATAACCGGTAAAGTTAAATTTGGCGATAATTCGAGTGTCGAAATCAAAGGGAAAGGCTCAATAATTTTCCAAGGAAAATCATGCCAACAAAGATTGATGACGGAGATCTATTTCATACCGGATTTGAAAAATAATATTTTCAGTCTCGGACAAGCTACTGAAGCCGGGTGCGATATTCGGATGAAAGACGACTATTTGACGATGCTTGATGCCGACAACTGCTTATTAATGAAGGTACAAAGAACTCCAAACCGCCTTTATAAAATAAAATTGACTATTGGAGAACCAATTTGCCTTCATTCGAGACTAAGTGAAGACACATGACGTTGGCATGCAAGACTTGGGCACATCAATTTCGAGTCATTGAAAAAGATGTCCAAGAAAAATCTAGTCAAAGGGTTACCACACCTTGACAGTGACAATCAATTATGTGAATCTTGTTTGGTGGGCAAACAAACAAGAAAGTCATTTTCATTAGTGACGACGTACAAAGCGACACAACCTTTGGAGCTCATTCACGGTGACTTATGCGGTCCGATCACACCGTCAACGATAGGTCAAAATCGGTACATTTTCACATTAATTGATGATTTTTCAAGGTATATGTGGATTTTTCTCTTAAAAGAGAAAAGTGAGGCGTTTTTACACTTCAAGAAATTCAAAGCTTTGGCGGAGAATGAGCTCGGAAAGTCTTTGAAGGTGTTTCGAAGTGATCGAGGAGGTGAGTTTACTTCGCTCGAGTTTAATTCCTTTTGTGATATAAATGGAATCAAACGCCATCTTACCGCCCCGTATTCACCACAACAAAATGGTATTGTGGAACGAAGAAACCGAACACTCATGGACATGACACGAAGTATCATGAAGGCGATGCATGTTCCAAATAATTTATGGGGAGAAGCGGTAAAACACTCCACAAATCTGATCAACCGTGTTTACACAAGAGTCCTTGGTGATACAACTCCTTACGAGAAGTTGTATAAAATAAAACCGAATCTAGAGAATGTTCGTATCTTTGGGTGTCTAGCATATGCAAAAGTTGAACCAGTGAATCTCAAGAAGTTAGATGCAAGATCAAGACCACTAGTACATCTTGGTTCTAAACCGGGTACGAAAGCCTATCGGCTTTTTAACCCGGCTACACAAAAAATAATCATAAGTCGAGACGTTATTTTTGACGAAACAAAATGGTGGGACTGGGTCAAAGAAACAAGTACCAAGAATGAAGAACCAGGGTCATTCATAGTTCCATGGGAATATCCGGAGAATAAAACGAACAATGATGTAAACAATGATCAAACAGAACCGATTGAATCGGACCACGGAATTGAAGACGGAGTGCAGGATCAAGAAGATGAGCTACCAAGTCCGCTCAACAACAACGTGAATAATGTCCAACACCGAAGGTCTTCGAGACAAAGGAATCTTCCAGCTCGACTTCAAAATTATGTGCTTAATCTTAATAACCTGGAAGAACTTCTCCTAACAACTAATGACGAACCAGTATCGGTTGAAGAGGCGAAGAAAGAACCGGAGTGGGTTAAAGCCATGAATGCAGAAATCAGTTCAATCAACAAGAATAATACGTGGACTCTCGTGAACAAGCCTATGGGGGTGAAGCCAATTGGACTCAAATGGGTGTTCAAGCTGAAGAAAAATACAGATGGCACCATAAACAAACACAAAGCAAGGTTGGTTGCTAAAGGGTACGTGCAACAACCTGGCATTGATTTCCAAGAAGTATTTGCTCCGGTAGCTCGAATTGAAACCATAAGGTTTCTTATAGCCTTAGCCGCTACTAATGGGTGGGAACTTCACCACTTGGATGTCAAAACGGTTTTCTTGCATGGAGAGTTAAAAGAAACCGTTTATGTGTACCAACCGGAAGGATACGTAAAGAGAAGAAACGAGCATAAAGTGTATCGCCTTACAAAAGCACTTTATGGTCTAAGACAAGCACCTCGAGCATGGAACACGAAGCTTGACAGTATCTTGAAGAACATGAAATTTCATAAGTGCATGAAAGAACCATCAGTGTATCGAAAAAACGAGGGAGATAACTTGCTAATCTTAGCAATTTATGTTGATGATTTATTTGTCACAGGTACAAATTTGAACATGATCAAAAGGTTCAAATCTGAGATGTCCAAGAACTTTGAGATGTCAGATCTTGGAAAATTAACTTACTATCTTGGCATAGAAGTTAAACAAGAAGAAACAGGGATTAATATAAATCAAGAAGCATACGCTCGACGCATTCTAAAAGAAGCTGGTTTACATGAGTGCAATCCGACCCACATACCAATGAACCCAGGAACAAAATTGTCAAAGGCCGAAGATGAAACCGAAATCGACCCAACACAATATCGAAAGGTGGTAGGATGCCTTAGATATCTCTTGCAAACAAGACCCGATATGGCATACGCGGTTGGAGTTATTAGCCGATATATGCAGAATCCAAGAGAATCACATGGTAACGCAATCAAACACATCCTAAGGTATTTATGTGGAACAACGGGATACGGAATCAAGTACGAGAGGATGAGACAAAAACGACTTATTGGTTACAGTGATAGTAGTCACAATGTTGATCCAAATGACGGAAGAAGCACAACTGGTCACATTTTCTACTATGGGTCATCGCCGATAACCTGGTGTTCGCAAAAGCAAGATACTGTTGCTTTATCGTCTTGCGAGGCAGAGTTCATGGCAGCCACCGCAGCTGCATGTCAAGCAATATGTCTTCAAGATTTGCTAGGAGAAATCATGAACAAGGCGCAAGAGAATGTGGTTTTAAGAATTGATAACAAGTCAGCTATCGAACTCACGAAAAATCCCGTTTTTCATGGACGAAGTAAGCATATTCATACAAGGTACCACTTCATTCGCAACTGTGTGGAGAATGAATTGGTGGAGGTTGAATATGTACCCGGTGACAAGCAAAAGGCGGATATACTTACAAAGCCGTTGGCTCGAACCAAGTTCAAGGAGATGCGGAGCTTGATTGGAGTCAAAGATGTTTCTAAGATGACTTAGAAATTCGGGGGTGATTGTTGGAATTCAAAGTCATCAAGTTTGAAGATGGCTACCATCCAAGTTGGAAATGTTGTTCTAAATTGATGGCTATTAGAAGACCAATTCTAGTTTTAATTCTAATCACAAGTTGGTAGATTAGAACTATAAATACATCAATTGTGTATCATATTAGACACAAGAAATAGAGTATGAAACAATTGTAAGGATTGAGTTTTAGAGTTATATTTCTCAATTAAAATATCAAAGAGTTATTTTGATAATTTTGTTTCTATTATCGATTCTATAAACTTGAGGTGATACCCGATCTCGTATGGAACTTGGCGTTTGTTATAGTGGTGGAATTCATATGTATCCAAATAAACCGGGATTATACGATTATTTAGGAAACGTAATTTTAGCATTGATTATAGGAATAATTTTAGCATTGATTACAACAATAATGCACCAAAGATTTTACCCCAAAAAAGAAACGATGATAGAAATTTTTAGGCGGGAAAGAAAGGTAGAAGTGTATGGTGTGATGACATGTGGTAAAAGAGGGGTTTAGAAAAATGTCATGTGACATCTATAGCTTTGCTTTATTATAAGAGATAGATAACGTAATCGATAATTTCCAACGACTCTCCGTTACAAATAAGTACTCAAAATACATCAGTGAATTATTTCATTTTGACTATTCAAAATTGTGTTTAAAAAATATATAAAAGTATTTAAAACTATTGATTATTTTAACTCTCTTTCAAAAAAACAGTTCACCGGCAACAAAAATGCTCATTTTTATGATCATCTCTATTCTTTAGGTACCGATGCATCAGCTATCCATGAAATAAAAGTATTAAATATCGGATACAGATGAAATTTGATTTTTTTTCATCTATCTTAAAAAGTACTATCAAACAAAGTGTTCAATCTTTAAATTTGGATATATCGAAAAAGCCACGTCAGAAACCTGTCTCTATCCCTTTCAACTTCTGTTTCGTGATTTTTTATTATAAAAACATGAAGTGAAGCAGAGCATTTCACCTTTCGAGTCGCCATTAAAGAGGGAACTCACGCGAGCCATATGCTTCAACACTCTCTTTTCTACCTTTTTCCCTTTCTTAATTTCTAATTCCTCAAACATCCAGCTAAAGAAAACTGCGTAATTTAATTCGTATTCATGAAGCTTTTCTCCTCCGAGCGCGGTTTTTGTTTCGGTTGTTCTGTAAACACACCGAAGCCGGAGATCATCTCCGCCGATGATTCCATTATTCGTAGGCGTCCAAATCAACGAAAATCAACAAAGCACTGGCGGCCGGCTCTTAAGGCGATTGAGGAGGACGGCGTCCCCAGACGGGGTCCCGAATCAACGGCCGTCGCCAGATCTGAGAAGAACCTGTTAAATAAATCTAAGTCGGCGGGAAGAACTCGATCCGAGTCCTATAACGACGATTATAGGTAACTTTCAGAATTAAATGTCTTAAAAAGTTCAAAGCTTTTCATATATTGATCTCTAATTTCTACTAATCAATTCATTGGAAACCGAATTGCAGGAAATCGAGTCACGCAATAGCACTTCCAGTTTTTTCTCCAACGCCGTTTCTGTTTTGATTTTGCTGTAGTCTTCTCCTTTTTATCGTTTCGTCTCCAGCTTCTGTACATTCAAACAAATTTCTGTATATATTTAGGATCAAAAGGAATACTGTAACTGTGCCCTGTTTTCGTTTTTCATGTCCATTGTATATGCAAACGAAAGCGTAAGGTTTTTCTTAATTAATGTAACGGTTAGGTTTTGTGGATAGAAATATATACAACCACTTTATCATTATTGAACTTACGCAGTTAGGTTTAGGAAACAATTATAAACTAAACCTTGGCAACAAAAGACTTTATGATTTATTTTATTTTTTGAATTTTGAAATAATATAAGATGTATTATAATTATAAACGTACAAGAGTTGCTGCGTGTTTATACTACAATATTTTTGATAATTTACGCTACTAATATAAACTATGCTACAAGATTTACCCTTTAAACACAAACGTATGTGAAATTTATGAAAAATGTTGCATATATGATTGTTTATTTTGTAAGAAAACCATTGTATTACATGGAATATAAAACGTTATTATAACGAGCATTTTAACCAAAAACATGGACCTTTTATTTGTTTAAGTATTGGGAGAATGACTTATAAGGGTAATTATGTTTCAAAACTGTTCAAAAAACATCATCCAAGTTTGGTCTGTTCAAAAAACATCATCCAAGTAAGACCTTTGTACAAAAAACACCATCCAAGTAAGACCTTTATACAAAAAACACCAACGAACTATATGTTTTGTTCAAATTTTACCCGATGGTAACCGGCTCTTGCAGGTTAAAGGATGACTTGGCCTAATATTTAGTGACAATGCATAATAACAGATGAACAGTTTAACATGCAAGAGCCGGTTACCATCGGGTAAAATTTAAACAAAACATGTAGTTCGTTCGTGTTTTTTGTACAAAGGTCTTACTTGGATGGTGTTTTTTGTACAAAGACTTTAATTGGATGGTGTTTTTGAACAAACCAAACATGAATGGTGTTTTTTGAACATTTTTGAAATATAATTACAAGTCATTTTCCCTTTGGTATACGATGAATTGACATGACTCCTTGTTAGGCCGCCGGCTCTATTCCGACTATATATTAAAATTGTTTTGGAAAAAGTATATATTCAGTCTTTTAATAATAAAGTAATAAATTATTATTATTATTATTACACTATTGAAAGTAACGATTATAGTATTCAAGTAAATGATTTCTAATATCTAATAGCATCATATATTATGAAAATATCTCAAAACAAAATGACAAAATTTTAAAAGTACGTAAAAGAAATTTCTAAATATGAACTGAATATTGGATTTCATTTTGAAACTCTTCATGGAGTTTTATATATATAAATATATATATATATATATATATATATATATATATATATATATATATATATATATATATATATATATATATATATATATATATATATATATATATATATATATATATATATTACATGAATTAATTTCTAATATATATAAAATATTGGACAATTTGTATGATAAAAGTATATCATTAATCAAACAAAAATATTTTACTAATATTTGGATATGGTATAGATGAAAGACGTCAAGATCGAGATCTTACCTAAGTTTTAGGTTTCGCAAAATTGTAAGCATAAGAGCAGATTGAGACTCAAAAGTTCCTATCAAAATGAACGAGTTTTCAAATTTGCTCAAAATGTTGTGTTTTTTAGTAGCCATTAAATATGATGTAAAATTAAGACATGGATGATGTAATCAACTTAAATTTTAAACACGGACCATAATTCTTGTAGTTGCAGAACAAAAAAAAATTAGGAATAAACATCTTAAGCAAAAAAAGAAACAAGATCATTGTGACGATTTAAACTAAAAACATAAAATTACAAAGGAACCAACATTTGTGTTGTGGTTCTTTGCTTGATTCAAGATGAATAAGTGAATTTTTAGGCTTGACTATATAATAAATACTAAAATTGTAAGATCAAATCAAGTTAAGATCTTAAGTTAAGTTCCTAACCAGGTGAAGCAAAGACCATTTATATGTCCTACATGAGCATACTCCACTCTTCATCGTCTCCTTCCTATGCTCCGTCAATGCCAATCATTTTTTCCGGTAACCATTTACATTTTAAGATTTAGGTTGTCAAAAAAATACGGTCGTCACAAACAGTAGCGATAATGGTAACAAAGTTGAAAAAATGGTATTAAAGTTGAACATTTTTTTAAGAAATAGAAATTCAAAATGCCACAAAACCTTTAAGTTTTGTCAATTTTTAACGGTTTTACCATTTATGTTCTTTTTGCCGATTTTACCACATAACTTTCACTCAATTTTCTATCCATCTTTACATATTACACACTTTATTTTATAATTTTGTGTAATAACGAAATGTGGTATTTATTTTGATTTTTTGATTTCCTAGAAGGTAGGTACTAGTTAATATGTTTTCTCATCGCTTGAAATAACAACTCATTTATATTATAGCAAATCTATTTTGAAAAGATTATATGGTTTGATTATGGATTTGTTCCATCGATCAATTTCACATCGACCTTTTGTGATATGCTTGAGATAAAGACGAAGAGTTTCGTTGTAAGCGTCCTACAATCAAGTTTTGTTTGCTTTTAATTTCCCATCGATGTTTGTTTTTTGATATTCGATTTATTTAATTTCGTGGGGTTTTATAGATATTTAATTGGGTTTTTGTTGAAACAAGGGAATAATGGAGTCATTTCCCATGACTTGTGGAGAGGAGTGTCAAAGCAATGAAGTACGATAGACAAATAGACCTTGGTTCTTCCATGACGATGATGACGAAATTACTATTGCTGGTGTGTATGATGTCAGGGGAGGGAGAAGGCCATGTTGATGGATGGATGATGGATGGATATCTGGATTAGAGGTGACAAAAACTGAAACGACACACTAACCTGACACGCACTCGACACGAAATAAACGGGTTTGGGTAAGAGATTTCAACCCGTTTAATTAAACGAGTTGACACGATACGACACGATTATTAAACGGGTAAGATTAGGGTTGAGAGTTTCAACTCAAACATGACTTGTTTATTAAATACAAGCTCTTTCAATTCTTAGGATAAATTCGGCAAACCTAAAACTACAACCAGGCATAAAAGAAAAACTTTGGGTTGAGTCACTTTGTAGTGTAAAAGCAACTTTGTTGCTTAAGTCTAGGCTTAGTTTTTAGTTTTTTTCATTCTCTAATGTACTCCACAATCTATTCAGTCACTCTTTCATCCTCGTGACCTCGTTCATCTACTTCTCCAACTCCTACTCTTTCCACTTTGCTCTCTAAATTTGCAATGAATTTTATTTTCCATTTCTAAACTTTTACTCTTTCCAGTTTTTCAGTTTCACTTTTTCATTTCTGCCTCACCAACTTATACTCTTTTAACGTGTTTAGTATTTCAACATGATACGACATGACATATGTACAATATCTAAACCCTAAACCCGCTAACTTGACACGAAAATAAACGGGTTGACACGACATGACACGTTTATTAAACGAATCGGGTTAGGGTAAATTTGGATAATACGAACCCGACACGTTTGCCAGGTCTAATTTGGATAATAATGATTCAAGAGTGGTTGATGCTTCAATTGGTCCTGATCAACAAGCAGGATGGACAAATGATAAAAAGTGTTGTTAGTATGTGTTAAAATCGCATATACTTCCATTTTCTTTTAATGGACATCAAAATGAAAAAAGTAAGCATTGTATCATTTCTCTATTTTGGTGGACATCAAAATGAAACCTTTCTCGGTTAATTTACTTTTTCATTCTCTGCCCATATAACTCTCATGATTTTGCAAAGTATTTTGTACTTGAGGTAATGTGTATTGTCAACAACATCCAAAGTGGGAAGTGTCAACACATTTATGTTGTAAGGTTTTAGTGTTGTCTTGTGGGTTTGATTTTACCATATTTTTTATATGTAATATACATATCCCATTGGAGCTATTTATTCGTTTTCATGAATTATCACCTTCAAATGGATAGATAATTTCAAGACTATAAGGGTTTGTTACTTACAATTCTATTTCACCAAGGAATAGTAATCCATCATAATCATCACACCTTGGGTCACATGGTATGACTTAAACATTTATCATGTTACTACGACCTAATTTCGTCTTTTTAATGCACATTTTGGTTGAGCAAAGCCATGAACACTTCATTCTTTCATATGTAATTGTAGATGTTGTTGTTTTCCTATTAGAAAAGTTATAATATGTCAAGGTATAAAGTAAATCTACATGTATTTAAAATGTTTTTTCAACTTAAATGAAACATAATTTGGCATACAAGAGATGAAAATATTTATGTGGAATTATTGGGAGGAAGCTTCACTTGTGATGCTTACAACATGATTATAGTTCATCATGATTGTTTGTCAAATATACGCATATTATGTGTTGTTTGTGAAGGATTACTTATTGCATTTTTATTATACAAGTCCTATGTTCACCTCTTATTATTTATGAAGGATTCTTTCAAGTGCTTTAATGATCAATTAGCCAAATACTATCCCTATCAATTGTATAAATAATAGAGCAACCATAATCTCATTTTTATTGAATTCAAAAAATTGATTTGGAGCTGAGTTACATTCACACTTGAATCCTACACATAAGATAGAGAGATTAAGGATCCACCAATCTTGGTTAGTAAATGATATGCATTACTAAGAACTACTAAACTATTATATTCTAAACATTCAAAAATCTACACTACCATAATGATTAGGTAAAAAAACATGGGTCTATGGAGCATGCAACATGTGCTTTCTATCAAAGTATGTTTCAATCGTGGGTAAAAGAACATTATTTTGTAGTCGTTGTGACCTGCTTCATCTGTCATTCATAAACTTTATAAATGGGAACAAAATGGACATAAGCTATCTAGAAAGTTTTTTGGGCATGTTGATCATTTTTTTTCCAACATACTACAACATTTGTTAAATTCTTATTGTGTATTGTATACATTCATCTGACCACATCTATAGCTTTAATGTTGTAGCAACCAACAAATGGATATCTCATGGCTAATGATGGAAGTGAGAGTAAACATGCGAAATGAAAGGCAAGACTAGGTAAGGCTGGTAAGCAACTCCTCATAGGTGACCCAAGTTCAAATCCTAAAGGCTTCAATCAGGGGTAGCCAAGGGGGTCACACATTGTCGCTTGTAAAGAAAAGGAAAGACTAATGGAACTTAAGAAATAAAATAGAAAACACAACGGAAGCATACAATGAAACATATTCCATACAGGATCACAAATCCATGTACATTTTGCAACAAATATCAAGTAAGGTACAAAGAATACATACCCTTGTATATTTTGATATTTCTTTGTGTGTTGAGTAGATGAATTAGAACCGGAACCAGAGTTCCACTAATATAGTAGCACCCAATACTATGATCCTTACACTACTTGGTAACTTTACCACCTTGTGTTCAAGTCGTGAACACAAACCTTAACAGACTAGGGTTTGGCTGCGAGAGTTTCTTTGGACGAGAGGGAGAGAGAGAGGGGAAAGATGAGGGAGCCGTAAGGGAAGGGTAGGATAAAATAGCTTTTGGCCGTCAACCTTCTTGTATATACGACTAAGGTTTTGAATACCCTTATAAAGTCCTTATCTTTGACTAGATAAGGGTTATCTTTATCCAGTATTTGAAATTAAAATATCTTCCTTTTGAACTCTTCAATTTTACTAGTTTCTAATTAGCTTATCTAGTTAATAACTAGTCCCCCATATTTTCTTTTTTGTCATTTTATGCTTAAACCATATCTTAAAAAGGATGCTGTTATTTATGGTAATATCATCAACTTGTTGTGACCATTGACACATATCCAACAAAGACATATCTGTATCTTTCACCAAAACGATGTTCCATCTTTACGGAGCCCGTTCTAATTAGGAATACTGCTTTTTAAAAAAAATATTAAGAATTCTAGGTTGTTTTGTTTCATTAGTCTAACTTACTTAGTACCAATTATAAGCGGGCCACTCATGCTATTATAGCTAAAAAATCACACCATGTTGTATAAGAAAATGCTAAGGGTGACAAGGGAAAATTGTGACAACATCTTATAACGTAAAGTTGTTTTCTTTCCAATGTATAACATTGTACTTTTAAAATTTTCTAATAAAGTATAGCATTATACTTTCATTTTTTTTCTTATTAGGGCACTATGCTTTGATAAATGAAATCTCAATGTTATATATGTTATAAATAATAATAATAATCATAATTTATGAGAGAAAACAACAAAAATGGTTCCTATCTTTTAATACTTTTCTTTTGAATTAGGTCCAAATAGTTTCAAATATTGCAATTATTACTTAAAATTATTAGTTTTTATAATTTGTAATAGTTAATTTCATTTAGTATTTATTACAGGAGAATATGTGATATATGTATGTTGCTATAATGCATTAATAAAGAAAAGATCAAAAGTACAATGATGTAATATAAATTAAAGAAAGTACATTCCTATTTCTTACACATACCTCGATATAATTCTAATTTTTGTCATTGGCAAAGGTATTACCATTTTGCAAATGCTCTAAATCCAGAAGTGTGGTTTCATGTTTAAGGAAACTTAAGTAATGATCATTATCTTTTAATCAACTTTCTACATATGTGTCCTCATATATATTTTTATTTATTTTTCAAATTTAAACATTTTTAACACTTAATAAGAAAACTACATTGTTATGTGTGTGGCTATGAGTGTTGTTGTCGTGTGTGTAGATGTGAGTGCTGATGTGTGTAAGCGTATGTGTGTGTGGTTGTATGTTAATTTTTAAAGTTATCCTTACCACGCTGGATGATCTTTAAGTATAATAAAAAAATTATTTCTCATTTTGTTTCAATTCCAATATTTTTCTTGTTTTTTTACTATGTTTTTATACAGAGTTGTGTTTATGTTTAATGACGTGGTTGGATGCATAGCAATGAATATGAGACAGTGAGGGTATAATACAATTTTGTTGAAGTTATTGACGTATTTTATATAATATAAGTGTTCCTTACCTAACAACGAAACAGGTAATGTGTCTGACTATGTGTCCAAGTATATTATAAACCTATAATGAATGTGAAAAAGGATGTCATAAATACCATCTAAAGTTGTACTCTTTCCGTGTTTCTCCTAAAATTATTCATTTGATTACACTCAACAAATAGTCCAATTGAATTGTTGTTTTTAGTCATTTTTAACACAAGTGTTCAATTCGTTCAAATAAAAGGGTGGACCTAACTTAGCAAATGGCATCAAATTAATAAATGTTGTGTGATATTATCGGCAGATAAACATTATGAGAGAAGCATAAGCAATGATGATGCGTATGAGAATTCATACCAATGTCATTGGTTAGACGTTCAAGGAAAAATATGGCACAAATGAAGAATTTTAGAAGTTCCATGTACCAACCTTTATTATCTATGTTATTAGTTTTCGTTGCTTCCCTTCTACTTCAACATTTTTAAACACGTATATGATGTAATTTATGCCAATATTTTTCTTGTTAAATTGCTTACAACTCAGTTAGTACTTATTAATGCATTGTACTTCGAGTTAGTTTGTTGTCATAACATCCTATTTTCAATTTTTTTCTATTATAGCATTGTACTTCCATTATAATTGTTAAAAGTTACAACAATAATCAACCACCAATAAACATCCAATATAAAAACAATTTTTCGTAAGTAGTTGAGTAAATACAAGATGAACACGACATTAATATTCTCGTAGAAAAATCACTAAACGTCATAGATTTCCTCAATGTCGTCCTCACAAGAAGCTCTAAATCACACAGTAAAATCAAAATAACAACTAAGAAACTTATACACTTTAATCCCAACTTAAAACCACAAGATCATTTCATCTATTTTTATGAAAAAAAAAACATGTGACAAATGCTTTTTTTTTTACTTTCAAGTGCAAGTAGAAATCATTGACCATGCTCTTTAATTACGTAACCATGAGAGTGTAACGTCCCAAATTTCAAGACAAATGTTTTTCTTTTTAAATATAGAGTAAAGGTTTAAAGTCATAATCATTCATCCAAAACATTCATTTAAGTCAACAAACATCGACTTCAAAAATCCGTATCATTATTCCTGAAATCATAACATAAACAACGGAAGACTAAAATCACAATGCCGATGTGGTGCGTTCACGTCGTGTCCTTCCATTTCCACTGAAAGTACCTGAAACATTTAAACTAAACAGTAAGCACAAAGCTTAGTGAGTTCCCCTAAATACCATACATGTTAACACGTAGCAATATACCAGTAACGAGACTTGACATAGTCCTACCCTGTAGGACTAGACACTATCTTACCCTTCCAACATCATACAGAGGGACCCGACACAGTCCTACCCCTAGCAGGACACAACACCGTCCTACTCATCAACACATCATTATCGGGACTTGGCACAATCCTACCCCTAACTCGACACGGCACCGCCCTACCCTTATCATGCATTACGCAATCCAATAGTCATAAGAACATATCATATGACTATCATATATCAAGTAGGGCTATATTCATTAGCGCACGGCATTACCTACATACATAGCATAATGAGGAAACTCACCTGAATCGAAAGACGTAAGAACTCACACGCGTGTCCTTAACACTCGTTAACACGAACCTCCTAAATCATAAATAGGCGTAGATCAGCGACCTAACACATTCGATGTCAACCTTCCTAATTCCCTAGGGTTTAACTAAAAGTCAAACTGGTTAGAAAGTCAATGGTCAAAGTCGAAGTCAACAGTCAACACGGAACCGCAACGCAACCCTAACACGCTGCGAAGGACACCACTATAGATCAGGTCTTTCCCAAGGGTCGCGTCACGAATCCCGAGCACTCCAACTTTCTCATTAAGCTCTTAATACGTTAAGTCAGAAACCAATAACTTCCAGAACTCACCTATTTGGTCTGCTGATCCATAAAAAACACGAACTTTATGTTCATTCATGTCTAATGCATGTCCAATCAAGAATCTAGTTCAAAACACTTACCAGAGCTTGCATGGACTCAGGAGGGCTTGAATATGCCTTCTTCAAGGCTCAAGAGTTCCAAAAAATATGCAAGTTCGATTGAATAATATGGAGTTCCCCAAACTTTAAAGATACAATAATCATGGACCCCAAAACCATCATAACTTAACTAAACCCCTAGATTTTATGAAGGAAACCATCAAACAGAGAGCTTAATGACTTACAAAGGTCCAGAAGCTGGAGAATGAGCTAGATCTTTGCTGAAGGAGTCTCCTTGGCACCAATGCTTCCTTTCTTCTTACACAAGCAAGCTTCAAAACCCAAGGAATGGATCTAGAACACCAAGAGAGAGCAGGGTTTACTAATTAGGGTTTATCTGGGCAGTGGGGGTTGATAAGAGACGACCTCCTAGGGTTGAGTCCTTTAAATAGGGCTCAAGGCCCGAAACCTAGGGTTTTGCCGCCTAGCGGTGTCGCGTTGCGATCAACAAGCTCCGTGTGCACTCATTGAACCCTCCTTCGTGGCCCGAGGGCTATCCTACATGTCACGAAGGTCCAAGAACTCTACTTTTAACTTAATAAGATGACGTTATTAAGTCTTAAACTCATACTTGTGATTCGGGTATTAAAGAGAGCCTTTAGGCATTTAAAAAGCCATATTCTGATTGTTCAACCCTTCTTCCTTTATTGGGATTCGACTTCACTTTTTCTTTTTCTTAAGGCTGCTAACCAACTAAATTCTATTGGAGCACCTCGTCCTTCATCTTGTATTGACTCACTTTTATTATAAACCCAAAAAACATACTTTTATTTTTAACAAAAAAACAACGTATTCTTATTTGTGAATCCAAAACAACAACATACTTTATTTTTAACGCAAAACAACAATGTACTCATAATTTTTAAACCAAAATAGAAACATAATTTATTTTTAACCCTAAACCGTAATACACATATTTTTTAACCAAAACAACCACATATTTAATCGCCAAAAGAAAATTATTCGTTGAAATAAAATCAACTGCTACTATTGCAATGTGCGGATACAACAGTAGTTCCATAATTGAACATACAACTACCATGATGTAGTAAATACTTTTTAGAAGTACCATGGCTTGGTACAAAACTCCAACATCCGGATCCTAATAATCATATGGTAAAAATGAATAAATCCTTTTAAATATTTAGAATTGCGTTAATACCATTTATATGATTAACATAAAGTTGCAACTTCTAGCATTTTACATTAACCATTTAAATCAGACATAACGTACCGCTTTATTTACTTGAGATGTGCAATCATGAGGGCTTAAACGGGTCATGTTATAAGGAGCATCTTGGAACATTTAAAGGCACGATGGTTAATCACTTTATCCTCCAATCACTCAAGTTATACTAATATTTTTTCAATGTTAATGGTGTAATTATAAACATCTTTTATTAGATAAGCGTCCGCATATCACTAATTATTTAAATTAGGGAAAAAGAAATTGGGTTATGAATAATAGAATAATAAGATTTTAAAGAAACTTAACAAATTGATGTGGAATCAGAATAATTACATTCATCTCTATAGCAGTTATTCATTTTTAGTGTTCTAAATCACACAACAATTGTATGACAGGAGACCAATTCAACCAAAACACTTGGTTGGTTTCGAGAACCCTTAACATGAGCAACATGTGGAATGCATTTGCAACATTATTATATAGGAAATAGATGTTTATAGCATGTTAAGAGTAATATTGTAAAATATAAACTGTTACTAAATTTTGCATTTATGTTTTTTGAATTATATATTGTCTTTGACAGGGTAACCTTTGACCCTAATACTGAAAGTGGTATCAGATATAAGAATAAATATTTAAGTTTTCAGAACCAAAAATGATGTTGTTAATAGAAAATTATCCAGTATGATTGATCAAAGCGAGCATCACGGGGTATTATGGTATAGATAATGCGAATGTGGAAATTACATTCATCTTTCTATCAGTAATCAAGTAAAAAGAACTTAAGAGATCGACCCTTTCTAAAAGTTTTACCAATGTGGAAATTAATAAATCCATAATCACCGCTTAATACAAAATGTTAAGTGTAGATCAACATGTGTACATGATACTGATAACGCAGATTATCTTTTTATGTTGGATGATGGTATAAGCAAATATAATTCCTATATCTTTCATATACATGCATACATAAATACAAAAAAAAAAAAAAAGAAAAAAAAGAAACACACACACACACACACATATATATATATATATATATATATATATATATATATATATATATATATATATATATATATATATATATATATATATATATATATATATATATATATATATATATATATATATATATATATATATATATATATATATGTAGAAATTCAAATGAGACCATGTAAATTTTGTGAGACCGGAAGACTCAATCCTAGCCACTCATTTTAGAGATAAAAAATTAAAAAAAATTAAAATAGGCTAAAATAATGAGAATTTTAAAAAAAAAATCTACTTATTTTTGCAACTTATTCTATCTAATAAAATTTAAAAAATAAAAAAATCGAAAAAAACCTGGAAAAATCAAAAAAATATTCAAGTAGAATGTTACTGGATGTTGCATATTCTAATAGAATATTACACATACTAGTGTAATATTCTACTAGAATATAAAAAAACACTAATTTTTTTTAAAATTTTTTTAATTTTTTTTTAATAAAAAAATGACGAAAATAATAAATAAATACATTTTTTCAATCTTTTTTCATTTATTTTACATTTTTTTTGTTTTACGCCCAAAATGAGTGGCTAGGAATGCGTTTCCTGGTCTCACGAAATATAATGGTCTCATATGAACTTAACCCTATATATATATATATATATATATATATATATATATATATATATATATATATATATATATATATATATATATATATATATATATATATATATATATATATATATATATATATATATATATATATATATATATATATATACACACTAGTTGTGATACCCGTGTATTACACGAGATGATACAAAAAAATATTAATTAAGAATATCTAAACATTAATAATTTTACATAAGAAATTTGTTTGTGTATCGTGACATCTTGTTTTTGATTTTTACTATTACGACTTTGTATTTTGATAAATATGATTATAAGAATGTCACCGATACTAAAATCAAATTCACTATTATGATTAAAATCGTTCTTCAAAATATTATAACATCAATTGTCTCTCTATTGTCTCACAAATCATTATGCACATTAAAAAATAATATAATATTAGAAAACAATAAATTTTGAAATTGAATGATAACAATTAATTTTGAAATTGAATGATAATTAAACCGATCATTAAGGAGTTAGAAACGTTTCAAACCAGTTAGTTTTTTTTAAGAAATTTAAAATTATGAGAAAATGACATGTGGCAAATTCAATGAAGAGATGACATGTGGCTTTGAGTTACTTATTTATTAGGATTTATTATTAGGATAGGATAGGATATATATATATATATATATATATATATATATATATATATATATATATATATATATATATATATATAATGAAAAATGATAAAAAAAAGTCAAAAAAATATATTTGTACTAATTTTCATCACTTTTTTATTTTAAATTTTAGAAAGAAAATAAAAAAAAAAAATCACCGTCATAGTAAGTTATTCTAGTAAACTATTGTTCATGATATAGATAATATCATACATATAATATTATAGTAGAATATCATAATTTTTTTTTAAAATGTTTGTAGTAATTATTCTAATAGAATATTACAATATTAGTACTTTTCTAATAGAATATTGCACATAATATTAAAAAATGTTGCAATTTATTATACTTTTTGGACAAAATATGAAGAAAATAATAAAAAAATATTAATTTTTTCAAAAATTTTCATTTATTTTGTCTTTTTAAAATTTTTTTGTTGACACCCCGACATGATTGGTCAAGATTTCGTTTTCATGTCTCACAAAATTCCCTTATCTCACACGAACATAACCATATATATATATATATATATATATATATATATATATATATATATATATATATATATATATATATATATATATATATATATATATATATATGTGTATATATATATATATATATATATATATATATATATATATATATATATATATATATATATATATATATGATAAAATGAGAAGGGTTAAAAGGTTGAGAAAATGAGAAAGAATCTGGACCCTTTAAATTCTTAGATCTATGGCTACTATTGATTGGGCCATTTGTGTAAATTATAGAATTTTTAAGATAAATCTGTAACTTTTAAACAGAGATGATGGTATAATGGGAATTCAAATGATTCAAATAAATGATATCTCCTATAAATCGGGTAACCTCTCTCTCTCTCTCTCTCTCTCCTTAACCATCCCGTACATACACATGTCGGCACATCCCTTCCCTTCCCTCTTCCTGTTATGCAACCCTAGCATCACTACCGCCTCCCTGCTGTCATCGGCCATACACTGCCATAACCATAACTAGGTTTCAACTTCTTCCCTCTCTCTATGTCACCGGCCATACACTGCCATAACCATCGCCATTGCCACCATCTGTCTAACATCAAACCACCACGAAAAACTGTCGTGACCCACCTCATCACCGCAAGTCGTCCACTATCAGCAATCTAAGCGAGACCCGAAATGTTGGAGGCGAAACTGGAGGCGATTTGCGAATCAAACCCAACTCGATTTTCATCTCAGCCCTAATGATGTTACGTAATTAACTGTGAGTTACATCTATCTTCATCGACTTTCTAATTTTCCCACAAAATCAAACCTAATTTGATTTTCCTGATTTACAATACGTATGTTCGTTCCATTTACGCTATTTGTTGCTTCAAAGTCAATGATTCTAGTTTAATTGAACTGAGATTTGGTTAATATTAGTGGATGGTCTCCTTTAACTTTTGAATTCGATCTATGTATCTTGGGCACAAACCCAAACGTGGGCTGGTATGTGTATTCTCTGCAATTCTCACCTTCTTCTTTGCTTTAGGTATGTGTTGTTCTTCGTTCTGTATTTCTATTCCAAACACTTGTTGGTTGCGAATCTTCATTCGTTCTTTCATGTGGGTTTTCGAGGATTTCAACTGGGTTTTCGCTGTTCCCAATTTGACAGTTTTTTACTATAAAATATATTTGACAGTTTTTTACTATCTATTAATTTATACTATAATCGTTTATGATTATAAGTCATATTAGTTATTGATTTTCTGTTCTATTAATTAATCATTGAAGATTATGTGTTGGCATCGAAATTTCCTTCTATTCAGATTCCTATTTTCATAAATTTCCTTCTATTCAAGTTTATGTGTTGGCATCGAAATTTCCTTCTATACAGATTCACTGTCTTTCTTATGCAGGCATTTGCACTTTGAAAATTTACCTGTTATAGCAATGAATTTTCTGTGTTTGGATACCATTGCTGTATTTGATTAGATTTTTCAAAGAACATTGATTGAAAGAAAGTATGATGCTATAATAACCAAAAATATGAAAGTATGTTGCTATTTTTTGTATTTGATCTTTTTAATGCTACATGCAGGTTCCTAATTATACGGACGTTGTTGGGATATTGTTGATAAATATAAAGAAATGTTAGTACGAGAACTTGCTTCCATGAAAGTTCAATATAGGTATGCATCCAAAACATTTCAAGATTAAAAGTGTATGAGTAGTTTACCGTAACTAACTTTGTTTCTATAGTTAACTTATTTGTGCATATGTGTTAATAGCAACTATTATCTTAAACAACTATACGATAATAACATTTTCTGCAATAAAGATGGACATATGTATTGTGAATCATGCCTGAATACAGTTTTAATCATGTATAATACAGTTAGACATACATCGATCTGGTGCAACTGTAATCACTGATGATTATAACTGTAATCACCGATGATTGTAACTGTAATCACCGATGATTATAACTGTAATCACTTATGATATAATGTGATCATTGATTATTATAAATATAATCATTTGTGATTATAACTCTAGATTGCTTTATTATGGGCATAATCATTTTTTGATATCTTTGAATTTTATTTTGTAGGTGTGAATGCAAAAACAAGAATGATCATATTCATGGGTGCCCCATCTTTGTTTTTATGTATGATAGTAGCAACAAGAATAACGATCAAAACTACAACATCGTCGAATTCATTTTATGATTAAATATGTATTTATTTAAGAACAATGATGTATTCGCGTATGATTAAATATATATTCATTTTATGATTAGATGTGTATTCACTTACGATCATATGTATATTTACATATCATTGCATGCTTATTCATTTATGATTACAGGTTTATTTATTTATGATTAGATGCGTATTCGGTAATTCTCAAATAGTTTATTTTTATGTATATTTTATTCATTGATGATTACAACATAATTTTGTATAATCACTATAAAAATACTGTTACAAATTAAATCACTAAAATTATAAAAATATTTTTTTATATTCATCCATGATTGAAACCGTGAAAATAATAAACAAACTATTAAAATTTCGAATTTTGAAAAAAGAATTGATAAAAATATCTTTTTTATTTTCAATTAATAAAATAACAAAAAAATCAATTAATCCCTTTATTTTAGGTAACAGCAATCGTAATCTCTATAATCATGGAAACTGAATAAATTAATCCCATGATTATAGGAAAACATAATTATTTAGTATTTTTAATTAATTAGTCATATTGTAAAATTACTATAATATCCCTATAAAATGACTGGTCCAAAATCATTCTCACAATCTCAACCTTTTAATCCTTCTCATTTTAACTTCTCCCTATATATATATATATATATATATATATATATATATATATATATATATATATATATATATATATATATATATATATATATATATATATATATATATATATATATATATATATATATATATATATATACATATATATATATATATACATATATATATATATATATATATATATATATATATATATACATATATATATATATATATATATATATATATATACATATATATATACATACATACATATATATATATATATATATATATATATATATATATATATATATATATATATATATAGGGTTAGGTTCAATGTAGAACCAAATTTAAACAAGGAACCAATGAACCAATTCTACGGCCAGAATGCAAAATATCGACGGCCAAAAAGAAGGATGTAAAATTTTTAATTGGACGCGCATGTAGCGGATTATAGCAAAAAACTCACTTCGTTTTTTATGTTTTTTTAATTTCTAAGCTGATTCTTTTTTCGAAATAAAATCTAATTATACCAAAATTCATAATTTTTCATTCTCTATAAATAGAGATCCATATTGATATACAAATTTTTTTTTGTTTTTTTTTTACTTCAAGTTTGTCCAGATTCATGTTGTGAACCTGAACTGAACTCTATTGTTTTAGATATATTCATTCACATCTAAATGACAAATCTATCCAATTTTTTCAATAATTATTTACCAATCACATGCGAATTTTAAGTAAATCATTAAGGAATCTCAGTTAATTCAATTTTATATGATATTAAAACATTGAAAT
Organism: Cichorium intybus; assembly: GCA_023525715.1. Taxonomy (NCBI): domain Eukaryota; kingdom Viridiplantae; phylum Streptophyta; class Magnoliopsida; order Asterales; family Asteraceae; genus Cichorium; species Cichorium intybus. The sequence continues at coordinate 39,966,537 of CM042011.1, read as the reverse complement.
AGTAAAAACATTAGTGATTTTTCTTGAATTTACATCTGAACTTAATTTTTTTTTTAAATTACATAAGTTGTTATTGAATGATTAACAATTATTAAAAAAAGTGAATTCATTGACATTAACATGTGAAATATCTTCCATACAAATTTAATACATTTTATATTCACATTGCGAATTTTAATTGCTTCTTGTTTTAGACATGTTAATTCACATATAAATTGTAATGGTACCCTGGTTTTTCAACAAATTTTGATCATTCATATGTGAATTTTAAGCAAATTGATTTGTGGATCTCAATTAATTCATTTGTGTATGATCAAAAGGTTCAAAATAGTATGCATCTAGTTTAATACATATTAATTCACATATAAATAATCATTGTACCTGATTTTTTTCAACAATTTTTGATCATTCACATGTAACTCTATGTAAATTAATTTGTGAATCTTAGTTAATTCAATTGTACATTATCAAAATGTTGAAATTATAAAGAATATAAATGAAATTACTTAAATTAAATATGAATTTAGTTAGATTCACATGCAAATCTAAAAGTTTATTTAAATTCACGTTAGTTGTTATTGAATGATCAATTATTGTTGAAAAATATAATTTTAATAATCATTCACATGTGAATAATATTTTATAAAAACTTGTTATAGTTCAGATTCACATTAATTAGGTGTTGTGAATCCGAACAAAATTTTTGAATTTTTTTTCGTTTTTAGTATATTGATATGGGTGTCTATTGAAAGAGAATAAAAAATTATGAATTTTGATATATTCGGTTTTTTATTTCGATGAAAAAGAAGCTCTAAAAATAAAAATAAAAAAAACGAAGTGGGTTTTTTTGTTATGATCCGCTACATGTGCGTCCAAGTTAGAAATTTACAACCTTGTCTCCGGCCGTCGATAAATTGCATTCCGACACTCACGATTGGTTCCTTGGTTCCTTGTTTTATTTTGGTTCTCTATTGAACTTTTGTCTATATATATATATATATATATATATATATATATATATATATATATATATATATATATATATATATATATATATATATATATATATATATATATATATATATATATATATATAGGGTTAGGTTTAAATGAGAACTAGTTTTATTGTAATAACTTTAGAACTATATCTAGTCATGCGATTGTGCAACGCCCGGTTCCTCACATTTAAATTACACCTTGATTTTCTCAACATAACACATAGTTATAAGGTGTAATCCAAACTTAAGAAACAAGTCATACAAGGTTGTTATCAAAAACATAGTTTAAGTCCTAACCTATGTACATCAAGTGTTTACAAAAGTTACACAAAAACCAGGTCAACAACATAGTCCAAACAAAACAAGTAAGTCTAAGTCCAAAATCCAACTTCAGCTAACCCTCCGTGATGCGCTTCCCACGATCGCCACTATCTGAACCTAAAATACAACAATAATAACAACAATTTATGAGCTACACGAGCTCAGTGAGTAATCACTAGTTAATTGGTTTGTAAATCTCCATATCTCTTTGAACGCAATCTCAATGGACTATCTCAGTTCCTCAATGTAATCATCACACTTAGCTCTTTACACCAAACTCAAAACATATCATACTTCTTTTCTGCAATAAACATCTCAACAAAACACAGTTCATCTAAGAACTAATAAATAACTACTCACCTGATGTCGGGTCAGTATGCGGAACTCCCGAACCTCGTGTGCTGTGCTCCTGTCTAGCTTTAGCTGTATCACAACAGCTCAATATCAATACTCAACCTCAATACATCTTAAAAGAGCAAGTAATTTGGGTGGAAAGTAACTATAACAATAGATAACAACAATATCTAGGTCACAACTCTTAATCCCACAACATCGTACTCAATCAATCACAAAAACGCAATAGCTACTACACCCATGGCTAGGGCTTGGAATTATGACACCTAACCTCAAGAACTACTCATTTCAACCATATAGTTACAAGTGGTTTAGCAACCCAACCTGGAACTTACTCACCTCAAACCTCACAACTCTTGAATTGAAGCTAGAACACGAAAATCTTACCTTATAAACGCAAGATGACGATTCCTACACCAAATCTTCAAATTCTAACCTTCCAATTTGATCCCTAGCACTCCTGCACCTTTTCTAGGGTTTATGTTCGCATTTTCAAAAGGAAATTCCTCAAAAACCCGTAATTCTCAGAATTTATAGGTTTTTAATTTTAGTCGGCACACACCCCCGTGTAGAATCACACTTCCCTGTGTGGTATCACACGCCCCCGTGTGGAATCACACGATCACATGTAAGTTCCACGCCCAAAACTGCTTTGTTTGCTCAAGTATCCTACACGACCCCGTGTAGAATCACTGACACATCGTTTTTATTTATTCTTTTTATAATTTATTTAGCACGTTTTAATTCATTTTTAGTATAAATCACATGTATATTTTCCATTTTTTATTTTTATATCATTCGGGGATAGTTTCTAGTCTTTTGTGTTTAAATGCAGATATTATTGAAGACTAGCGGGAGCGGGATGAGCCAAACAGGAGATTATTGCGGACGGAGCGGATCGAGCAAAAGATTGGTTGTTTTGCCTTCCACCGGGATCGGTGAACACATGGCCACAAATGGCGAGAGCATTCTTAGACAAGTTCTATCCCGCTACAAGAGCGTCTGCACTTA